>RXON01002913.1:0-118651 GCA_009667805.1 Leptobrachium leishanense | reverse complement strand
CTATAACCCTCTATATATTGTATCTATATACACACAGTGATACTGAACATCTTCTATAACCCTCTATATATTGTATCTATATACACACAGTGATACTGAGCATCTATCACTACTATAACCCTCTATATATTGTATCTATATACACACACAGTGATACTGAGCATCTTCTATAACCCTCTATATATTGTATCTATATACACAGTGATACTGAGCATCTTCTATCACTATAACCCTCTATATATTGTATCTATATACACACAGTGATACTGAGCATCTTCTATCACTATAACCCTCTATATATTGTATCTATATACACACAGTGATACTGAGCATCTTCTATCACTATAACCCTCTATATATTGTATCTATATACACAGTGATACTGAGCATCTTCTATCACTATAACCCTCTTATATTTGTATCTATATACACACAGTGATACTGAGCATCTTCTATCACTATACCCCTCTATATATTGTATCTATATACACACAGTGATACTGAGTATCTTCTATCACTATAACCCTCTATATATTGTATCTATATACACACAGTGATACTGAGCATCTTCTATCACTATACCCCTCTATATATTGTATCTATATACACACAGTGATACTGAGCATCTTCTATCACTATAACCCTCTATATATTGTATCTATATACACACAGTGATACTGAACATCTTCTATAACCCTCTATATATTGTATCTATATACACACAGTGATACTGAGCATCTATCACTATAACCCTCTATATATTGTATCTATATACACACACAGTGATACTGAGCATCTTCTATAACCCTCTATATATTGTATCTATATACACAGTGATACTGAGCATCTTCTATCACTATAACCCTCTATATATTGTATCTATATACACACAGTGATACTGAGCATCTTCTATCACTATAACCCTCTATATATTGTATCTATATACACAGTGATACTGAGCATCTTCTATCACTATAACCCTCTATATATTGTATCTATATACACACAGTGATACTGAGCATCTTCTATCACTATACCCCTCTATATATTGTATCTATATACACACAGTGATACTGAGTATCTTCTATCACTATAACCCTCTATATATTGTATCTATATACACACAGTGATACTGAGCATCTTCTATCACTATACCCCTCTATATATTGTATCTATATACACACAGTGATACTGAGCATCTTCTATCACTATACCCCTCTATATATTGTATCTATATACACACAGTGATACTGAGCATCTTCTATCACTATACCCCTCTATATATTGTATCTATATACACACAGTGATACTGAGCATCTTCTATAACCCTCTATATATTGTATCTATATACACACAGTGATACTGAGCATCTTCTATCACTATAACCCTCTATATATTGTATCTATATACACACAGTGATACTGAGCATCTTCTATCACTATACCCCTCTATATATTGTATCTATATACACACAGTGATACTGAGCATCTTCTATCACTATACCCCTCTATATATTGTATCTATATACACACAGTGATACTGAACATCTTCTATAACCCTCTATATATTGTATCTATATACACACAGTGATACTGAGCATCTTCTATAACCCTCTATATATTGTATCTATATACACACAGTGATACTGAGCATCTTCTATCACTATAACCCTCTATATATTGTATCTATATACACACAGTGATACTGAGCATCTTCTATCACTATAACCCTCTATATATTGTATCTATATACACACAGTGATACTGAGCATCTTCTATCACTATACCCCTCTATATATTGTATCTATATACACACAGTGATACTGAACATCTTCTATAACCCTCTATATATTGTATCTATATACACACAGTGATACTGAGCATCTTCTATCACTATACCCCTCTATATATTGTATCTATATACACAGTGATACTGAGCATCTTCTATCACTATACCCCTCTATATATTGTATCTATACACACAGTGATACTGAGCATCTTCTATCACTATACCCCTCTATATATTGTATCTATATACACACAGTGATACTGAGTATCTTCTATCACTATAACCCTCTATATATTGTATCTATATACACAGTGATACTGAGCATCTTCTATCACTATAACCCTCTATATATTGTATCTATATACACAGTGATACTGAGCATCTTCTATCACTATAACCCTCTATATATTGTATCTATATACACAGTGATACTGAGCATCTTCTATCACTATACCCCTCTATATATTGTATCTATATACACACAGTGATACTGAGCATCTTCTATCACTATACCCCTCTATATATTGTATCTATATACACACAGTGATACTGAGCAGCTTATATCACTATAACCCTCTATCTCAGCATAGTTATATATACATTACAGAGGTATAGAGTGGTGCTGGGTACCTCAGGGCACTTCCTGTCCGCTCTCTCCGGGCGTTAAGCCTCTCTGGTCGGCCACTTCCGGTGCTCACACCACTCACACTCTCGCTGCTCACATGTTTATGGAAGTAGCAGTGAGTGATGTCACAGGAAACTAATTGCTGTGCGGCCATGTTAGTTGAGGGCAATTACTTATTGTTTCCTATACACAGAATGGGCAGAGGGAATCATCCATGTTTGAAGCAGCCGCGGCCATATTGGATGAGGGCGAGGGGCCTTTGTGTTGTTTTGGGATGGCTGTGCATGCAGGGAGTGTGTATGGAGTTTACCCTTTCAGTGCTGGGCTCATTGCGGAGCTCTGGACGCCGGTCTAGGTTTTGTCTTTTCCTCATTTATCATGTACGTCTCATGTTTGTGCTCCCCCATTGCAAAACGCCACGGAATATGCTGGCGCTGTATGAATGCCTGTAACTGTGCGCAGGATCCGCACAAATGGCATTTCATGATCCTGTGTGATGCAGCCCCGTGAGGTCACATGATGTGGCCCCGGAGGTCACGTGATGCGGCCCCATGAGGTCACGTGATGCGGCCCGGAGGTCACGTGATGCGGCCCGGAGGTCACGTGATGCGGCCCCAGAGGTCACGTGATGCGGCCCCGTGAGGTCACATGATGTGGCCCCGGAGGTCACGTGATGCGGCCCCATGAGGTCACGTGATGCGGCCTCATGAGGTCACGTGATGTGGCCCCGGAGGTCACGTGATGTGGCCCCGGAGGTCACGTGATGCGGCCCCGTGAGGCGGCCCCGGAGGTCACGTGATGCGGCCCCGTGAGGTCACGTGATGCGGCCCCGGAGGTCACGTGATGCGGCCCCGTGAGGTCACGTGATGCGGCCCCGTGAGGTCACGTGATGCGGCCTGTGATGTCTGCACATTCCTCCTGCTCACAGCAATGTGAGGAATTTCTAAATGCTTTACCCCATTCCTCTGCAGCTTCATATGGGGGGCAGGATATTAATCCTCCAGACTCACACACACACCGCCGTCTGTGAAGTGTCAACATTAACACAGCTTTGCTGTTTCACATGTTCCCTCTCAAACTCGAAAGGGGTTACTTAGAGAGCAACAAAATGTCTGTGCTGTCTCCTTTGGTGACTTCTAATCCCCAACCCTGCGGTGAATTCAGCTTTCACCTGAAGTGAAACTTTCGCCGAAGTGCGCCAAAGGGATCTGCCAAACGCAGTAAACGACCCGCCAAACAGATCACTGAACGCCAGGCCCTCTGCTCCTCTAGATTGTAAGCTCCTGTGAGCCGGACCCTCTGCTCCTCTAGATTGTAAGCTCCTGTGAGCCGGACCCTCTGCTCCTCTAGATTGTAAGCTCCTGTGAGCCGGACCCTCTGCTCCTCTAGATTGTAAACTCCTGTGAGCCGGACCCTCTGCTCCTCTAGATTGTAAGCTCCTGTGAGCCGGACCCTCTGCTCCTCTAGATTGTAAGCTCCTGTGAGCCGGACCCTCTGCTCCTCTAGATTGTAAACTCCTGTGAGCCGGGCCCTCTGCTCCTCTAGATTGTAAGCTCCTGTGAGCCGGACCCTCTGCTCCTCTAGATTGTAAACTCCTGTGAGCCGGACCCTCTGCTCTCTAGATTGTAAACTCCTGTGAGCCGGACCCTCTGCTCCTCTAGATTGTAAGCTCCTGTGAGCCGGAACCCTCTGCTCCTCTAGATTGTAAACTCCTGTGAGCCGGACCCTCTGCTCCTCTAGATTGTAAGATCCTGTGAGCCGGACCCTCTGCTCCTCTAGATTGTAAGCTCCTGTGAGCCGGACCCTCTGCTCCTCTAGATTGTAAGATCCTGTGAGCCGGACCCTCTGCTCCTCTAGATTGTAAGATCCTGTGAGCCGGACCCTAGAAGCCAAAGAAGTAAAGAAAAAACTTTTGTAAATGTTGCCTCATTGGGAAGAAAAAAAAAAAAATCAACAAAATGGTAGGGATATAAAAAAAATAATTATTATCTTTTAACATGCAATTACTGCAAAGAATAAAACCAGCTGTGTGTGCTTTATAATGTGTTTTATAATGTGTTTAATAATGTGCTTTTATTCGTAACGCGCATTTAATCTAGCTACAGTTTATGTTCGTGGTAATGTGCATTTAAAGGAACACTCTGCTCATCCTGAATACGTCATATTTTTAATATTGTCAGGATGTGAGGACCCCCCCCCACAGATGAAGTGGAAGAGTTTCCTTGTCCCCCACCCAGCGTCACCAGCAGCCAGGGAATATTAATAAACTGGTAACCTGGCTGCCGGTTACTAGTGACGTTGGCAAGCTAGCGTGATCGGTCTCCGAGGTTATGATGGATCAGACCTGTGCATGCGCGTGCGGCTACGGCCCATTGTTCTGCACAGGCGCTACAGAACCTATGTACGTAAAGTGTGTGAGTCTCGTTGCAGTGAGCAATTTGTGTTTCCTAAGCTACACAAGTAGGGCAAATTACACAGAAAGGCCTCAGGGACTTCCTGTTAGATTTTAATTTCCTGTATGAATATAAATATCCTGTGTTGAAAAGCCTGTTCTTATAAAATGGGCTATGACCCCCCCTCTCTAAGTGTCAATACTGTATGTAGATAGTTTTTTCTTTCATAGGATGTGGCCTGTGGAATTTTTAACCATATTTCCTGTAGGCTTTTGTTACGTTAAGTGCAGAAAAGTGTGCAAACATTGTAAACCAGAAAAAACATCTCTGAACCATATATGGTAATAAGTTAACTGTGTTGGTCAAATTCTGACGTGGAAATGTATCTGTATACGGATTGGCTGTTATAACACATGCCTGTGTGGGGTGGAAATGAAATTCTGTTTAAGACAAACGGTTTCATTGGTTGTTTGAAATCTAATAAATTGGTCTGTCTAAACAAAGGATATTCAGACATGATGAAGCTATACCTTGTGTGTAGTTGATTTTACTGTCTCCGCTAGCGTCAGCACACTTCTGTTCTTTATATTTTCTTATTTGGGAAGAAACTTGCAGATGTTTATTGGAATTCCATATATGGTAATTATAAATAGCTAATCAAATCAATGTTCTAAGTTTTTTATTTAACACTTTTGGGATCCCGGAGCAGAAAAGAGGAGGGCGAGGGAGAAAGCGGGAGTAAAATGGTCAGTAACCTCTATCCAATTATTTTAGGGCAAGAAAGGGCCGCTCCACTTTTCAGTGGAGTGGTCCTTTAATACTATTTGTGACGTGCGTCACTCTGGATTTCGGGTGCATGGACCTGGAGATGTATTTGGGAGGTGCGAGCCTGATGTATTATTTCCTTGCCCTCTCTTATGTACAGAGTGTTCGTGTAATCTGTATTGTCTGTCTATCGTCATGGTCCATGTGTATGTGCGGATACCTGCTGTATATTTGAGTAGTTTTGTTAATACTGATTTGTCAGGCAAACACTGCCCCATTGTTTGCTGTTTTAGACTGTAATCTTGTTTACTTTACACGGCTGTCATTGTCCTGTCTCGTCTAGGATTGTTGAACAAACGATTATCTCATTATCTGTCCTAGTCTAATTCTGTCCCAAATGCCACGAAGCAGAAGGAGCAGTAATATCAGAATCTCTCAACATATTCTATGGGAGGTTTTGCGTTTGTAAATAACCCACGTTTGCCGGCATAAATATCTGTGCCTGTCCCCAATAAAACCTGTTCCATTTTGACCCGGAAAACTTCCAGATCTACAACCTTCTCTTATTTCTGGGGGGTGCTAGCAGGCTCTCTACTTGACCCGGTCTTTAAGCTTCGTCTGAGGACTGGAGGAAGGCACAGAGTCTGGCTGGACAGAGCACTGGGGTCCAGCAAGGAAGCGGCATTAGGAGATGTGACCCGGTCGGGGTACTGAGATCTGTCACACTATTAAACCACAGCCCTCACAACCTGCACCCAAACCTGGGGGAGGGGAAACGCAGTGACAGAAAGCTATCATTATTATGGGCAGAATTGATTTAAGTATAAATGTGAGGTCATAAGCTTTGTGGATCAGTCAGGGACACAGGGGGTTAATTCTGCTGGTCTCAAATCCAGGATCACAAAGAGGATTTCCTGTGAATTCAATGCACAGAATTACCGGTATCGGAGCCGCGGGTCACATGACCTGAATCACGCGGAATAAACATTTATTGGAGCGGCCTGCTCATTCCCGACAAGAAACAGAATCCCTGCAGGAATCATGGCTTTTATTTACAAACGCACCAATTTTACATGGTTTCACATAATTTCACCCACACGCGCGAAACAGATCGATTGCAAAAGGCAGAAAATGAGTAAAGGACAAGGAACCGCACTGTCACAGGATACGGCTTACTCTCAATCCTGAAAAAGATGAGGCGAGAGAACAGACATCGCTGTATACAGACTATTAACCCACGTAAAGGAGTGGCCCTGTATGTGAAAAACAACATAAAAACGAACCAAATAAAAGTGAGCGAGGTGAACATAGAGTCAGTTTGGGTTACGCTAACATTTGGCAATCATACAGTAGCTCGTGTAGGTGTGATCTATAGACCCCCTGGACAAGCAGAAGAACTAGATAATCTGCTGTTTGAGGAAATAGCCAAAATGGCAATGAAGGGGGAAGTTATTATCATGGGGGACTTTAATCTTCCTGATGTGAACTGGAAAACCAAAACAGCTGGGTGCACCAGGAGTACAAATATTCTAAACTCCCTACTGGGATTATCTCTAACACAAGTAGTTGAGGAGCCGACCTGTAAAGAGGCCATATTGGATTTAATACTCACAAATGGAGGTTTGGTATCGGACGTTGTTGTAGGTGAACATTTGGGATCTAGTGATCACCAGTCAGTATGGTTTAATATAAGAACAGGGATGGAGCCGCCCACACACAAGAACGAAAGTTTTAGACTTTAAAAAAACAGATTTTTCTAAAATGAGATTTGTGTGAAGGAGTCATTATCAGACTGGAGGAGTTTAAAGGGAGTCCAGGAGAAATGGGATTATTTAAAGGAAGCATTATTGAAGGCCACAGGAATTGCATTCGGCTTGTTAGCAAAAACAAAAAAGGAAGAAACCACTGTGGTACTCTGCAGAAGTGGCCAAAATAGTGAAGAACAAAAAGACAGCATTCAATAATTATAAAACAACTCAGAGTGAAGAAGATAGGCAAACCTATAAGATTAGGCAGAAAGAGGCAAAGCAATTTATAAGAGCTTCCAAAGCACACGCAGAAGAGAAAATAGCTCAGTCAGTAAAAAAGGGGGACAAAACATTTTTTAGATACATAAACGAGAAAAGAAAAGTAAAACAAGGATTAGTTAGATTAAAAACAAAGGAAGGAAGGTATGTAGAAGAGGATAAAAGTCTCGCTGACTGCCTCAATGAATATTTTTGTTCAGTCTTTGCAGAAGAAAAGGAAGGAAAGGGACCTCAGTTAGGAGAGAACACTAAAGAGACATTTACATATCAGTTTACAGAGGAGGAGGTTCTACAGCAGCTGTCTAAAGTAAAGACAAATAAGTCAATGGGGCCTGATGGGATCCACCCTAAATTATTAAAAGAGCTCAGTGATGTAATAGCAAAACCGTTAACAGATTTATTTAACCAATCCTTGTTAACGGGAGTCGTCCCAGAAGACTGGAAATTAGCAAATGTTGTGCCCATTTACAAGAAGGGTAGTAGGGAGGAATCGGGGAACTATAGGCCAGTTAGTCTTACGTCAGTAGTGGGGAAATTAATGGAAACCATGTTAAAGGAAAGGATTGTTGAACATCTAAAAACACATAGATTACAGGATCAGAAACAACATGGGTTTACCTCAGGGAGATCATGCCAAACTAATCTTATTGATTTTTTGATTGGGTAACAAAAATAATAGACACAGGTGGTGCAGTAGACATTGCTTATTTAGATTTCAGTAAGGCTTTTGATACTGTTCCGCATAGAAGGCTTATCAATAAATTGCAATCTTTGAGTTTGATTCCAATATTGTTGACTGGATTAGGCAGTGGCTGAGTGACAGACAACAGAGGGTTGTGGTAAATGGAGTTTATTCGGCACAAGGTCTTGTTACCAGTGGGGTACCTCAGGGGTCAGTACTTGGACCCATTCTCTTTAATATTTTTATTAGTGATATTGCAGAAGGTATTAATGGAAAAGTATGTCTTTTTGCTGATGACACAAAGATTTGCAACAGGGTTGACGTTCCTGGAGGGATCAGCCAAATGACAAATGATTTAGGTAAACTAAAAAAATGGTCGGAGTTGTGGCAATTGAGTTTTAATGTGGATAAGTGCAAGATAATGCACCTGGGACGTAAAAACCCAAGGGCTGAATATAGAATATTTGATACAGTCCTAACCTCAACATCTGAGGAAAGGGATTTAGGGGTCATTATTTCAGAGGATCTAAGGGTAAGTAGTCAATGTAATAGAGCAGCAGGAAATGCTGGCAGAATGCTTGGAAATGCTGGCAGAATGCTTGGTTGTGTAGGGAGAGGTATTAGCAGTAGGAAAAGGGAAGTGCTCATGCCACTGTACAGAGCACTGGTGAGACCTCACTTGGAGTACTGTGTGCAGTACTGGAGACCGTATCTCCAGAAGGATATAGACCTCTTAGAGAGAGTTCAGAGAAGGGCTACTAAAATGGTGTACGGCTTGAAGGAGAAAAGTTACCAGGAAGGCTTAATGATCTTAACATGTACAGCTTGGAAAAAAGACGAGACAGAGGAGATATGATAGAAACATTTAAATACGTAAAGGGAATCCACAGGTAGAGGAAGGGAGTATATTTAAAAGGAAACAAAATAGCAAAACAAGAGGACATAGTCTTAGATTAGAGGGGCAAAGGTTTAAAAGTAACATCAGGAAGCATTATTTTACTGAGAGGGTGGTGGATACATGGAACAGTCTTCCAGTAGAAGTGGTAGAGGCCAAAACAGTGATTGAATTTAAGCAGGCATGGGATAGGCATAAGGCTATCCTAAACAAAAGATAAATCCAGGTAAAGTATCCATGTAATTGGGCAGACTAGATGGGCCGAAAGGTTCTTATCTGCCGACATTTTTCTATGTTTCTATGTTTCTAACCAGGACACCCAATGCTCCCATAATGCACGCAATACAAGCCAACTCCTCCTGTCCATCATCTCCCATAAAGAAACTTCTGCTAAACATATCCATAATCCCCCCACCTGCCGCAGACGGAATAACTGATCCTCCCTCACCTGCCCCAGCCAGAAGAGCCAATCCTCCCCTCACCTGCCCCAGCCAGAAGAGCCAATCCTCCCCCCACCTGCCCCGGCCAAAAGAGCCGATCCTCCCCCACCTGTCCCAGCCAAAAAACCCCAATCCTCCCCCCACCTGCCCCGGCCAAAAGAGCCGATCCTCCCCCACCTGTCCCAGCCAAAAAACCCCAATCCTCCCCCCACCCACCCTGGCCAAAAGGAGCCGATCTTCCCCACCATGTCTATCCTTCGAGTTAACTGCTCCACTATAATTCTTAAAACACGTGAGCACATTATTGGCTGAAATGTGAATTTTTCAGACCATGAGAGGGAAAAAAAAAGAAAGGATAAATGAAACATTCACAAGACCGGGCAGATTGGGGAAAGTGCGGAGAGTTCTTTCTGGAGACGTACAGCACCATTTTCCTGCATCCGGCGTTTGTCTTGTTTTCTCTCCCTCCAGCATGAATCATGTAACCGTACCCTCACATTATGTACATTTTCCACATTTAAGTGTTTTTTTCTCCTGTGTGAGTCTTTGCATGTATCGCGAGGTACGCGGACGTGGTGTAAGATTTCCCGCAATCGTTGCACTTGTATGGTTTTTCTCCCGTGTGAACTCGTACGTGATAAACCAGTTGTGTGAAGCGAGTGAACCCTTTCCCACACTCGTTGCATTTATACGGTTTTTCTCCCGTATGTATCATTTTATGTATGGCCAGGCTTTCCGCATGCATGAATCCTTTCCCGCATTCGCTGCAGACGAATCGTTTTTCGCCCGTGTGAACCAACGCGTGCAATGCAAGATTTGAAGCCTCTGTGAAGCCTTTCCCGCATTCGTTGCATTTGTAGGGCTTCCCGCCCGTGTGAACCCTTTGATGTTTAGTGAGCTGCGAGGCGTTGATAAAACATTTCCCGCATTCGTTGCAAATGAAGGTTTTCTCTCCGGTGTGGATCCTTTTATGCGCTGTAAGATTTGAGGCCTGGGAAAAACATTTCCCGCACTCGTTACACTTATAAGGCTTTTCTCCGGTGTGAGTTCTTTTATGTGCGTTAAGGTTGGACACTGTGGTGAAACATTTCCCGCACTCATCGCATTTATAGGGTTTTTCTCCGGTGTGAATCCTTTGATGAATGATGAGATCAGATTTTTGTGTGAAGCTTTTCCCGCAGTCCTCGCATCTGAATGGTTTCTCTTCGGCGTGAATCCGCTTATGTAAAGCCAGGCGCTTGGCCCGGGCAAAGCATTTCCCGCACTCGCTGCACTGAAACGCTTTTCCCCCTGTATGGGTCTTCTGATGAGCGAGAAGACTAGATTTTTTAGAAAATCGCTCTCCACAAGCAGAACATGGGTAATGTTCTTCTCCTCCTGGACCGGAATCCTCTGCGACGGGGCCAGATTTGGTAAAGGCTACTTTTCCCATTTCTGAAGGAACCTTCATCTTTTTATCGGGATTATAAAGCAGCTTGCTGGAGTTCCCTCTTTTGGGATCCCGAATGTCTCCATCTGCTTGATCATCAGATTCAGTTTTCTCCTCCTTGACACGAGGTGGCTTGTGTTCAGTCTGAGGATGTTCCTCAGGCACATAAATGATTCTCAGATTTCCTTCATCACACGAGTCTGGTTCCTCCTTAATACGAACAGAAGAATATTCCATCTTGGCATGATATTTGGGTGGAGAAACGTCAGGTTGTGTAACGTTTCCACCCTCCCACGAGACTGGTTCCTCCTTAATCTTCCGTAATGTATATGGAGGATTGACCTTTGTACAAAAGTCCATGTCTGTGAGTCCTGCACCTGGGCTCCAGGCAGGTATTGGGTCGGCTTGTCTGGTGTCGGATTTGTCCAGTTTTCTGTGATGTTTTTGAAATTTGTGGTATTTTTCTCGATCATCCGGCTCATTCATAGTTTCGGATTTTATTTCACGGTTTTGATGCAGAACAAGGCGTTTCTGAAATCCCTCAGGGCCAGGTTCACCTAATGGAGGAACCACATATTAATGTCTGACAGATCAAAAACTCTACATCTATCTATGGAAGTTTCATGATACAGTGTTTAATATCAAAGATGACTGGGTGCCCAAATGGCAGGTCATGCACCTGGAATGTTGGCATCTCAATGGCTGCCTGTAGGGGTATATCTGTTATCTGCTAATAGGATAACTCTCAGGGATGTGTTAATACCTGTTTATGTTTGAGTAGTTTGTTAATCTGCTTTGTCAGGCAAACACTGCCTCATTATCTGGCCTTTTAGACTGTAATCTGTTTACTGTTAATGATTGTCATTGTCCTGTCTAGGAATGTTGAGCAAAGGTTTATCCCATTGTTACGGATCCTGGTACCCCCAAGCTCGGGAACCTCCGTCTGTGAACCCTTTTCCATTGTACAAGGAGCTGCCCGTACCCCCACAGAGTAGACGACACATAAACCGTGAGATTGATCCTTGCCGCTTGAACACCAAAACACAGAATGCCTTTATTCAGAGGTTTTCCATTACAGACACTCAAATGTAAGAGCATGCCCTTGCGTTTCTCAACACCAGATCCTCCCAAAGCCTCCCCCTCCCCACACACACACCCTGGTCTCTTAACAAAGGAAACTGATAAAGAGTTCTGGTTACAGCCAGATCTGGGGAAGGGGGTGGAAGCAGGGCAAATGGTTACAGATTACATGTGGGGGAAAAAAAACACAGTATCTCACACACTCCACACCAAATACAGGGTGATGAAATGTAAGCATATAAACATTGGGGCGGACGTTCCGTCACACCCATTATCTGTCCTAGTCTATTTATGTCTCAACATTTTTTAGATACAGGTAGAGGTACACAAGTAAATATCCAAATCTGGGTCAAAACACTAGAAATCAGTCAGAAAGTAATAGAAGCACTTAAGGGTCAGAAACTCTGAAACCACGAAATGGCACTGGAATCAAGTTTAATAGGTTTAAGTCAGGGATGCACCAAAATTAAAATTGGGACCGAAACCGATACCGAAAATGCACGACGAGCTTGGCCGAAAAAACGATACCGAAAATGACTTTCTATATATGACTATATATACACATACTGTTTATACATGTGTCTGGTGTGTGTAATATATATATTAGCAGTGCATTTTTTCTGGAAAAATAGGTGGGGGTACTCTCACGCTCAGGGAAAAACTGATTATGAGTTTGACTATTTTTCATGTCCTAATAAATACACCGCACGAATGTATGTTGCAACCAGCAAGGAACCACCAGTCTGCAAGAACACACTTCCAATCCCAAACACTCCTAAGAATAATTACCGACTCCTGAATGTGGTCAATTAGAAAGGATTTAATCCTCAGTGAGCAATAAAAGAAGACAATGTTTTGACACGCAGAGCTTTGTTAAGTCTAGATGCACAATACACCAAACACATATAAATAAGCAAATGAAACAATCCAATCAGTGACTCAATTATTCATCAATAAGAGAAACCTGTGATATAACCAAAAGAACCTTAATACACCCCCCCCCATTTTTTTTGTTTAAAAAGGGCAATATTCACCTATTAAAAGGGGGAGTAATAAAGAGTGTGTCAGTGTAACATACAGTCAGGTCCAGAAATATTGGGACATGGACACAATTGTAACATCTTTGGCTCTATACACCACCACAATGGAGTTGGAATGAAACAAACACAATGTGCTTTAACTGCAGACTGTCAGCTTTAATTTGAGGGTATGTACATCCAACTCAGGTGAACGGTGTAGGACTTACAGCAGTTTGCAGATGTGCCTCCCACTATTTAAGGGACCAAAGGTAATGGGACAATTGGCTTCTCAGCTGTTCCATGGCCAGGTGTGTGATATTCCCTCATTACCCCAATTACAATGTGCAGATAAAAGGCCCAGAGTTCATTTCAAGTCTGCTATTTGCATTTGGAATCTGTTGCTGTCAACTCTCAAGATGAGATCCAAAGAGCTGTCACTATCAGTGAAGCAAGCCATCTAGGCTGAAGAAACAAAACAAACCCATCAGAGAGATAGCAAGAACATTAGGTGTGGCCAAAACAACTGTTTGGAACATTCTCATAAAGAAGGAATGCACCGGTGAGCTCAGCAACACCAAAGACCCGGGAGACCACGGAAAACAACTGTGGTGGATGATCGAAGAATTCTTTCCCTGGTGAAGAAAACAAACACCTTTCACAACAGTTGGCCAGATCAAGAACACTCTCCAGGAGGTAGGTGTATGTGTGTCAAAGTCAACAATCAAGAGAAGACTTCACCAGAGTGAATACAGAGGGTTCACCACAAGATGTAAACCATTGGTGAGCCTCAAAAACAGGAAGGCCAGATTAGAGTTTGCCAAACAACACCTAACAAAGCCTTCACAGTTCTGGAACAAGATCCTATGGACAGATGAGACCAAGATCAACTTGTACCAGAGTGATGGGAAGAGAAGAGTATGGAGAAGGAAAGGAACTGCTCATGATCCTAAGCATACCACCTCATCAGTGAAGCACGGTGGTGGTAGTGTCATGGCGTGGGCATGTATGGCTGCCAATGGAACTGGTTCTCTTGTATTTATTGATGATGTGACTGCTGACAAAAGCAGCAGGATGAATTCTGAAGTGTTTGGGGCAATATTATCTGCCCACATTCAGCCAAATGCTGCAGAACTCATTGGACGGCGCTTCACAGTGCAGATGGACAATGACCCAAAGCATACTGCAAAAGCAACCAAAGAGTTTTTGAAGGGACAGAAGTGGAATGTTATGCAATGGCCAAGTCAATCACCTGACCTGAATCCCATTGAGCAGCATTTCACTTGCTGAAGACAAAACTGAAGGGAAAATGCCCCAAGAACAAGCAGGAACTGAAGACAGTTGCAGTAGAGGCCTGGCAGAGCATCACCAGGGATGAAACCCAGCGTCTGGTGATGTCTATGCGTTCTAGACTTCAGGCTGTGATTGACTGCAAAGGATTTGTAACCAAGTATTAAGAAGGGGAAGTTTGATTTATGATTATTATTCTGTCCCATTACCTTTGGTCCCTTAACAAGCGGGAGGCACATCTGCAAACTGCATCGCGACTGCTCAGTGTGGGCGTCCTCTGCGTTCTGTGCGCTAAGCACAGCTCGAAGTTGCAGCACGGCCCAGAACCACACAGACCACCAGGGACCGGAGTCTATCTGGGATGGAGGAGGCAGCCATCCCAGCGCCTCTCACCAGTCACAGAGGGAGGGAGGGAGTGCCGCCCTGTCTCTGTTGTCTCCCCCATCCTGACAAGCGGCGGCCACGTGCCGCCACACGCACTCAGGCTGGGGGAAACCTGCATGAAAAAACGTGCAGAGAGGTGCCGGCACGGCATACCAGCGCGTACCTGCTCAAAAAAACCCTGTATATTAGTGATGCTCCTCCAGAATAAAATTTTGGAACAAAACCGAAAATTACTTTTTTCCCCATCAATTTATTTTAAGAGAGTTTTTTGTATACGTGTATTAATACTAGACTTTATTAAGTTAATCCACATTAAAATGTTTTAGATATTTTTGTCCTATTTTGGTGGAGTTATTTTGCATCTAGTGCATACATTCAGGTGTAAAATGTGTGGACATACACATATTTTATAGTTGAAGACATTTACACATCTCAGCAATTCAGAGAACTCTGCAGCTATAAACTTTATTATTTGTTGTGTGGAGGCTTTTAATAATTTTTTTTCCCTCCAACACAACTTAAATCAGTAGATATATATCTATAATCTATAATGGTTCAGGAAAAGACAAACCATTGCAAAATGAGTGTGTATACGTTCCATTAACTTTTTGGAGGCATGGATGTAAGCTCCCACATTAACCCCCCCCTCTTGTCCTCCGAGCAGACACCGCTGGCAGGAGGTCAGTGATAAATCACTTGTTCCTTGTCATTGAGAGGTCAGAGGTTACTGCAGTTCACCCTTTGTGTGCAGGAATAAATATGGGTAGCAGCTCCTGCCTCTTTCCAATTACAATTATCTCCAGCTAAGCAGCATTGAAAGAGTGCTCGCTCAGTGTCAGCTGGGATCAGCAATTCTCAGCTGACCTTTTCGGCTGGTGTTTTGCTTTCGGGCCGAAACCGATAACCCCATTATTGGCAGAATCTATCGGTGGCCGAAATATCAGTGCATCCCTGGTTTAAATCTGCCGCCCTTTGCTGTGATTGGTCAGCGTCATTAGGAAGCGCCGGGAAGTGCTGGCGCTGGACAATGACATCAGACGTTACGTGCGCACCAGGCCGCTGGTGACGGCATATAGGGGGCCTGCAGTCGGTGGCTCATGCACACACGGCGAGAGCACCGTGGGGAAGGACAACGTGCTGCCAGATCAGGGGAGTGAAGCAACGGCGTCCGCCAGCCACAGAGAGGTCTGACACAAGGAAGCGACATTGACAGATGTGACCGGGTCGGGGTACTGAGGTCTGTTACAGGCGCAATGACAACTACACTACTATGGCAGGAACGAGGGTGGAAACAAATTAATGACATAAACAACAGGACACAGAGCATTGTGACTCGCTCAGACAGTCCCTCATGCCTGTATCACGTAACATCTCACCTGCTGCACAGAGGGGCCGGTGATGCTCCATCATGAGGTCCTCATAGAGCTCCTTGTGTCGCTCCACATACTCCCACTCCTCCATGGAGAGATAGACAGTGACATCCTCACAGCGTATAGGAACCTGACACACACAATGACACAGTCACATCCAGACACATGCCTTGGTGTTAGCGTATAATGTCCCATTCCCAGCAGCCTCACCTCTCCAGTCAGCAGACGGATGATCTGATTGCTCAGCTCCAGGATCTTCTGCTCATTGTGTCTCTCACGGAGCGGGAAACGCGGCGCAGACACAGAGCTGCAGCTCCGGATCCTGCAGGAACCTTCTGACACGTCTCGACACATGCAGGACACGGAACATTCTGCCGATTTCCTCCTCACCACCATGTGATCCTACAACAATCCCATGTGACATCATTACCCAATCCCTCACCTCTCCAGCCAGCAGGAGATAATCCCATGTGACATCATTACCCAGAATCCCTCACTCTCCACCAGCAGGAGATAATCCCATGTGACATCATTATCCAAAATCCTCACCTCTCCAGCCAGCAGGAGATAATCCCATGTGACATCATTACCCAGAATCCCTCACCTCTCCAACCAGCAGGAGATAATCCCATGTGACATCATTACCCAGAATCCCTCACCTCTCCAGCCAGCAGGAGATAATCCCATGTGACATCATTACCCAGAATCCCTCACCTCTCCAGCCAGCAGGAGATAATCCCATGTGACATCATTACCCAGAATCCCTCACCTCTCCAGCCAGCAGGGAGATGATCTCCAGGGTTATATCCAGGATCTTCTCAGTCACCTGATTCCTGTCCTCCTCCATTATCACAGCGGCTCTGCAATTACACAGTGATAGAGGGTTATAATGACGTCACACGCTGTCTCTGTATAGTGTATGTACACACAGTTATAGTGACGTCACACGCTGTCTCTGTATAGTGTATGTACACACAGTTATAGTGACGTCACACACTGTCTCTGTATAGTGTATGTACACACAGTTATAGTGACGTCACACGCTGTCTCTGTATAGTGTATGTACACACAGTTATAGTGACGTCACACACTGTCTCTGTATAGTGTATGTACACACAGTTATAGTGACGTCACACACTGTCTCTGTATAGTGTATGTACACACAGTTATAGTGACGTCACACACTGTCTCTGTATAGTGTATGTACACACAGTTATAGTGACGTCACACACTGTCTCTGTATAGTGTATGTACACACAGTTATAGTGACGTCACACACTGTCTCTGTATAGTGTATGTACACACAGTTATAGTGACGTCACACGCTGTCTCTGTATAGTGTATGTACACACAGTTATAGTGACGTCACACGCTGTCTCTGTATAGTGTATGTACACACAGTTATAGTGACGTCACACACTGTCTCTGTATAGTGTATGTACACACAGTTATAGTGACGTCACACACTGTCTCTGTATAGTGTATGTACACACAGTTATAGTGACGTCACACGCTGTCTCTGTATAGTGTATGTACACACAGTTATAGTGACGTCACACACTGTCTCTGTATAGTGTATGTACACACAGTTATAGTGACGTCACACGCTGTCTCTGTATAGTGTATGTACACACAGTTATAGTGACGTCACACACTGTCTCTGTATAGTGTATGTACACACAGTTATAGTGACGTCACACACTGTCTCTGTATAGTGTATGTACACACAGTTATAAGTGACGTCACACACTGTCTCTGTATAGTGTATGTACACAGTTATAGTGACGTCACACACTGTCTCTGTATAGTGTATGTACACACAGTTATAGTGACGTCACACACTGTCTCTGTATAGTGTATGTACACACAGTTATAGTGACGTCACACACTGTCTCTGTATAGTGTATGTACACACAGTTATAGTGACGTCACACACTGTCTCTGTATAGTGTATGTACACACAGTTATAGTGACGTCACACGCTGTCTCTGTATAGTGTATGTACACACAGTTATAGTGACGTCACACACTGTCTCTGTATAGTGTATGTACACACAGTTATAGTGACGTCACACACTGTCTCTGTATAGTGTATGTACACACAGTTATAGTGACGTCACACACTGTCTCTGTATAGTGTATGTACACACAGTTATAGTGACGTCACACACTGTCTCTGTATAGTGTATGTACACACAGTTATAGTGACGTCACACACTGTCTCTGTATAGTGTATGTACACACAGTTATAGTGACGTCACACACTGTCTCTGTATAGTGTATGTACACACAGTTATAGTGACGTCACACGCTGTCTCTGTATAGTGTATGTACACACAGTTATAGTGACGTCACACACTGTCTCTGTATAGTGTATGTACACACAGTTATAGTGACGTCACACACTGTCTCTGTATAGTGTATGTACACACAGTTATAGTGACGTCACACACTGTCTCTGTATAGTGTATGTACACACAGTTATAGTGACGTCACACACTGTCTCTGTATAGTGTATGTACACACAGTTATAGTGACGTCACACACTGTCTCTGTATAGTGTATGTACACACAGTTATAGTGACGTCACACACTGTCTCTGTATAGTGTATGTACACACAGTTATAGTGACGTCACACACTGTCTCTGTATAGTGTATGTACACACAGTTATAGTGACGTCACACGCTGTCTCTGTATAGTGTATGTACACACAGTTATAGTGACGTCACACACTGTCTCTGTATAGTGTATGTACACAGTTATAGTGACGTCACACGCTGTCTCTGTATAGTGTATGTACACACAGTTATAGTGACGTCACACACTGTCTCTGTATAGTGTATGTACACACAGTTATAGTGACGTCACACACTGTCTCTGTATAGTGTATGTACACACAGTTATAGTGACGTCACACACTGTCTCTGTATAGTGTATGTACACACAGTTATAGTGACGTCACACACTGTCTCTGTATAGTGTATGTACACACAGTTATAGTGACGTCACACGCTGTCTCTGTATAGTGTATGTACACACAGTTATAGTGACGTCACACGCTGTCTCTGTATAGTGTATGTACACACAGTTATAGTGACGTCACACGCTGTCTCTGTATAGTGTATGTACACACAGTTATAGTGACGTCACACACTGTCTCTGTATAGTGTATGTACACACAGTTATAGTGACGTCACACACTGTCTCTGTATAGTGTATGTACACACAGTTATAGTGACGTCACACACTGTCTCTGTATAGTGTATGTACACACAGTTATAGTGACGTCACACACTGTCTCTGTATAGTGTATGTACACACAGTTATAGTGACGTCACACGCTGTCTCTGTATAGTGTATGTACACACAGTTATAGTGACGTCACACACTGTCTCTGTATAGTGTATGTACACACAGTTATAGTGACGTCACACACTGTCTCTGTATAGTGTATGTACACACAGTTATAGTGACGTCACACACTGTCTCTGTATAGTGTATGTACACACAGTTATAGTGACGTCACACGCTGTCTCTGTATAGTGTATGTACACACAGTTATAGTGACGTCACACGCTGTCTCTGTATAGTGTATGTACACACAGTTATAGTGACGTCACACACTGTCTCTGTATAGTGTATGTACACACAGTTATAGTGACGTCACACACTGTCTCTGTATAGTGTATGTACACACAGTTATAGTGACGTCACACGCTGTCTCTGTATAGTGTATGTACACACAGTTATAGTGACGTCACACACTGTCTCTGTATAGTGTATGTACACACAGTTATAGTGACGTCACACGCTGTCTCTGTATAGTGTATGTACACACAGTTATAGTGACGTCACACACTGTCTCTGTATAGTGTATGTACACACAGTTATAGTGACGTCACACACTGTCTCTGTATAGTGTATGTACACACAGTTATAGTGACGTCACACGCTGTCTCTGTATAGTGTATGTACACACAGTTATAGTGACGTCACACACTGTCTCTGTATAGTGTATGTACACACAGTTATAGTGACGTCACACGCTGTCTCTGTATAGTGTATGTACACACAGTTATAGTGACGTCACACACTGTCTCTGTATAGTGTATGTACACACAGTTATAGTGACGTCACACGCTGTCTCTGTATAGTGTATGTACACACAGTTATAGTGACGTCACACGCTGTCTCTGTATAGTGTATGTACACACAGTTATAGTGACGTCACACGCTGTCTCTGTATAGTGTATGTACACACAGTTATAGTGACGTCACACACTGTCTCTGTATAGTGTATGTACACACAGTTATAGTGACGTCACACACTGTCTCTGTATAGTGTATGTACACACAGTTATAGTGACGTCACACGCTGTCTCTGTATAGTGTATGTACACACAGTTATAGTGACGTCACACGCTGTCTCTGTATAGTGTATGTACACACAGTTATAGTGACGTCACACGCTGTCTCTGTATAGTGTATGTACACACAGTTATAGCGACGTCACACACTGTCTCTGTATAGTGTATGTACACAGTTATAATGACGTCACACACTGTCTCTGTATAGTGTATGTACACAGTTATAGTGACGTCACACGCTGTCTCTGTATAGTGTATGTACACACAGTTATAGTGACGTCACACACTGTCTCTGTATAGTGTATGTACACACAGTTATAGTGACGTCACACGCTGTCTCTGTATAGTGTATGTACACACAGTTATAGTGACGTCACACGCTGTCTCTGTATAGTGTATGTACACACAGTTATAGTGACGTCACACACTGTCTCTGTATAGTGTATGTACACACAGTTATAGTGACGTCACACGCTGTCTCTGTATAGTGTATGTACACACAGTTATAGTGACGTCACACACTGTCTCTGTATAGTGTATGTACACACAGTTATAGTGACGTCACACACTGTCTCTGTATAGTGTATGTACACACAGTTATAGTGACGTCACACACTGTCTCTGTATAGTGTATGTACACACAGTTATAGTGACGTCACACGCTGTCTCTGTATAGTGTATGTACACACAGTTATAGTGACGTCACACGCTGTCTCTGTATAGTGTATGTACACACAGTTATAGTGACGTCACACACTGTCTCTGTATAGTGTATGTACACACAGTTATAGTGACGTCACACACTGTCTCTGTATAGTGTATGTACACACAGTTATAGTGACGTCACACGCTGTCTCTGTATAGTGTATGTACACACAGTTATAGTGACGTCACACGCTGTCTCTGTATAGTGTATGTACACACAGTTATAGTGACGTCACACACTGTCTCTGTATAGTGTATGTACACACAGTTATAGTGACGTCACACGCTGTCTCTGTATAGTGTATGTACACAGTTATAGTGACGTCACACGCTGTCTCTGTATAGTGTATGTACACACAGTTATAGTGACGTCACACACTGTCTCTGTATAGTGTATGTACACACAGTTATAGTGACGTCACACGCTGTCTCTGTATAGTGTATGTACACACAGTTATAGTGACGTCACACACTGTCTCTGTATAGTGTATGTACACACAGTTATAGTGACGTCACACACTGTCTCTGTATAGTGTATGTACACACAGTTATAGTGACGTCACACACTGTCTCTGTATAGTGTATGTACACACAGTTATAGTGACGTCACACGCTGTCTCTGTATAGTGTATGTACACACAGTTATAGTGACGTCACACGCTGTCTCTGTATAGTGTATGTACACACAGTTATAGTGACGTCACACACTGTCTCTGTATAGTGTATGTACACACAGTTATAGTGACGTCACACACTGTCTCTGTATAGTGTATGTACACACAGTTATAGTGACGTCACACGCTGTCTCTGTATAGTGTATGTACACAGTTATAGTGACGTCACACGCTGTCTCTGTATAGTGTATGTACACACAGTTATAGTGACGTCACACACTGTCTCTGTATAGTGTATGTACACACAGTTATAGTGACGTCACACGCTGTCTCTGTATAGTGTATGTACACAGTTATAGTGACGTCACACGCTGTCTCTGTATAGTGTATGTACACACAGTTATAGTGACGTCACACACTGTCTCTGTATAGTGTATGTACACACAGTTATAGTGACGTCACACACTGTCTCTGTATAGTGTATGTACACACAGTTATAGTGACGTCACACACTGTCTCTGTATAGTGTATGTACACACAGTTATAGTGACGTCACACACTGTCTCTGTATAGTGTATGTACACACAGTTATAGTGACGTCACACACTGTCTCTGTATAGTGTATGTACACACAGTTATAGTGACGTCACACGCTGTCTCTGTATAGTGTATGTACACACAGTTATAGTGACGTCACACGCTGTCTCTGTATAGTGTATGTACACACAGTTATAGTGACGTCACACACTGTCTCTGTATAGTGTATGTACACACAGTTATAGTGACGTCACACGCTGTCTCTGTATAGTGTATGTACACACAGTTATAGTGACGTCACACGCTGTCTCTGTATAGTGTATGTACACACAGTTATAGTGACGTCACACGCTGTCTCTGTATAGTGTATGTACACACAGTTATAGTGACGTCACACACTGTCTCTGTATAGTGTATGTACACACAGTTATAGTGACGTCACACGCTGTCTCTGTATAGTGTATGTACACACAGTTATAGTGACGTCACACACTGTCTCTGTATAGTGTATGTACACACAGTTATAGTGACGTCACACACTGTCTCTGTATAGTGTATGTACACACAGTTATAGTGACGTCACACACTGTCTCTGTATAGTGTATGTACACACAGTTATAGTGACGTCACACGCTGTCTCTGTATAGTGTATGTACACACAGTTATAGTGACGTCACACGCTGTCTCTGTATAGTGTATGTACACACAGTTATAGTGACGTCACACACTGTCTCTGTATAGTGTATGTACACACAGTTATAGTGACGTCACACACTGTCTCTGTATAGTGTATGTACACAGTTATAGTGACGTCACACACTGTCTCTGTATAGTGTATGTACACACAGTTATAGTGACGTCACACGCTGTCTCTGTATAGTGTATGTACACACAGTTATAGTGACGTCACACGCTGTCTCTGTATAGTGTATGTACACACAGTTATAGTGACGTCACACACTGTCTCTGTATAGTGTATGTACACACAGTTATAGTGACGTCACACGCTGTCTCTGTATAGTGTATGTACACACAGTTATAGTGACGTCACACGCTGTCTCTGTATAGTGTATGTACACACAGTTATAGTGACGTCACACACTGTCTCTGTATAGTGTATGTACACACAGTTATAGTGACGTCACACACTGTCTCTGTATAGTGTATGTACACACAGTTATAGTGACGTCACACACTGTCTCTGTATAGTGTATGTACACACAGTTATAGTGACGTCACACACTGTCTCTGTATAGTGTATGTACACACAGTTATAGTGACGTCACACGCTGTCTCTGTATAGTGTATGTACACACAGTTATAGTGACGTCACACACTGTCTCTGTATAGTGTGTATGTACACACAGTTATAGTGACGTCACACACTGTCTCTGTATAGTGTATGTACACACAGTTATAGTGACGTCACACACTGTCTCTGTATAGTGTATGTACACACAGTTATAGTGACGTCACACACTGTCTCTGTATAGTGTATGTACACACAGTTATAGTGACGTCACACACTGTCTCTGTATAGTGTATGTACACACAGTTATAGTGACGTCACACGCTGTCTCTGTATAGTGTATGTACACACAGTTATAGTGACGTCACACGCTGTCTCTGTATAGTGTATGTACACACAGTTATAGTGACGTCACACGCTGTCTCTGTATAGTGTATGTACACACAGTTATAGTGACGTCACACACTGTCTCTGTATAGTGTATGTACACACAGTTATAGTGACGTCACACGCTGTCTCTGTATAGTGTATGTACACACAGTTATAGTGACGTCACACGCTGTCTCTGTATAGTGTATGTACACACAGTTATAGTGACGTCACACGCTGTCTCTGTATAGTGTATGTACACACAGTTATAGTGACGTCACACACTGTCTCTGTATAGTGTATGTACACACAGTTATAGTGACGTCACACGCTGTCTCTGTATAGTGTATGTACACACAGTTATAGCGCTGCTGAGTACCTTCCTGCCTGGTCACAGCTCTTGTTTCCGTCGTCTCCAGCACAGACTGGTCTCACTGCTCAGACCATTTAGCTCCACCTTCTGCAATAGGAAATCTCAGTGAGTGATGTCACAGGAAGTGAGTTTCAGAGCAGCCATATTTGATGAGGGCACAGTGTTAAGAGTACAGGCAGAGTATGACACCGGAGGCGCGTTCAGTCATTAAGCGGCTGTGAGTGCTAAGTTAGTAAATCGTCCCTGAACGCGGTGCTGTGATTGAGCCCAGGCTATGTTAGCGCCGACACTGGTAGCCATTGTGGCTGCAGAGGTAAGTTGGAAGCCGATTGGCTACTGACCAGCAACATCAGGAGTAGGGATGAGCAGAACACCTCCATGTTCGGTTCACATTCGAACAATTTCAAAAGTTCGAGTTCAAACGCAAACACGAACCGAATTCAGTGCAAGTCAATGGGACTCAAAAGTTCAATTTTTAGAGTGCCCTCCAAGAGGGCATATATGCAAGATATTTGCCATAAAAGGTGTATGGGGGTCCAGGTAGTGCCCTGGGGGACAGGAAACAAGGACAAAAAGTTTAAATAAACACGTTTTTAAAGGAACAGTGAGTTTTCCATGAAATAAGGGTTAAAAATAAAAGCGAAAAAATTCCTTCAAATATCGAGCCTAGGAGGTCCCCATAACCTGCCCGTGAAGTGGCGGATTTATAGGATGTATAGAAACATTTAAAAACAAAAATGGCATTTCAAATGACGCTGAATGCTTTTCCTTTAATCCATTCATAAACAACTGCTTGGGGCGGCAGTCTGTATTATAAGAGGAGACAATTTAGGACACGCAGAACACGTTTAGTGATTTTTTGGCTAAATTATGGTGAAACTTATGCAGGCTTTGGATGAAAGTAACAATAGGTGCTTTAAAATTGGGCCTTTAGCGTCAGCAACAGTGCCGTCACACCGTAACCCCTCTGTGGTATTGTGGAAGAGTGCAGGGTTGGACCCTGCGATCCAAAAAATTAAAATGATATAAATCTGGTAATATAGGCGTCAGTGTCAGTGCACCCAAATATTTTGCCTTTGGTGGCAGCAAGTGCCTTCACACCATAACCCCTTTGTGGTCTTGTGTTGGAGTTCAGTAGTGGAGGTTTTGTGAATGCAGAAGAAATCCACGATTATTATTATTATTATTATTCTTTATTTATAAAGCGCCAGCATATTCCGCAGCGCTGTACAATAGCACAGTATAGACAGGGTTACAATACATTGAACAACATTTGACAAACAGTACAGGAGGAGATGAGGGCCCTATTCCCGTAGGAACTCACAATCTGGGAGGGTTGGGGTTGGAAACAGGAGGAGAGGACTGTAAGGTGAGAGTGATTGATGGTTGCGTCTATTCACGATCTATTCAGTTACGTCAGCATCAGGGGATTGATAGCTGCTGATCCAGGACTGATTCATTTTTATAAATGTCAGCCGGTCTACAGAGTCGGTGGACAGATGCACTCTTTTGTCTGTGACAAAACCTCCAGCTGCACTGAACGTCCTTTCAGAGAGCACGCTGGATGAAGGGCAACCTAGTAGCTGCATAGCATATTGGCTAAATTCTGGCCAGTGATCCAATCTCAACACCCAGTAAGCCAGTGGATCATCTGCTCTTCCTCTGCTCAACCGCAGCCTTAGAAGCACCTGTGTCATCACTTGGTAACCTACCAGTGCCTGTAAAGGTGTTACACAAGTGTCGCTTTAGAGCGTCCTCAAGTTTTTTCATCCTGTCCTCCCTCTGTGAGGGCAGGATGAACTCTGCAACTTTACCCTTGTATCGTGGATCAAGAAGGCTTGCCAACCAGTAATGATCCCTCTCCTTGATAGCACGTATCCTGTCCTTTAGCAGGCTTTGCAGGATAAGGGAGCCCATGCAGCGTAGGTTGGAGGTGGCATTAGCTTCAGAGTCTTCCTGGTCAATGAGGATGACCCCATTGTGCCCTTCCTCCTCCCAGCCACGTACTAGTCCTTGGGTTTCTGGGCACACAAAACCCTCCCTTGAGAAATCCCCACCTTCAATGCTCCCACTACTTAAATATTCCTCCTCATCCTCCTCCTGTCTGATCGAGGACCCGCAGGAATGCTGTCTGCGTAAAGACTGGGGCCTTGAGAGCTAGGGAAGGCCTCCTCCTCCTCCGCCTCTAGTGCCACATCTATAATTCCCCGCAGAGTGTGCTCCAGCAGGAACACTAAAGAAATTGTGTCACTGATGCATGCACTGTCCCTGCTCACCATCCTCGTTGCCTCCTCAAATGGTGACCGTACAGAGCATGTATCCTTGATCATCAGCCACTGCGGGGGGGGGAACCAAGTTGTCCTGAACCTGTCCTTGTGCCATACTCACACAGGTACTCGTTGATGGCCCTCTGCTGCTTGTGCAGACGCTGCACCATTGCTAATGTCGAGTTCCACCTGGTGGGCATGTCACAGATCAGACGGTTTGTGGGAAGGTGGAATTCTCTTTGAATTTCTGCCAGGCGAACGCTTGCTGGGAATGACCGTCTGAAGTGGCTGCAGACTTTTCTGGCCTGGCTAAGAAGCTCTGCCAGCCCATGGTATCTGGTTAGGAAACGCTGCACCACCAGATTTAGGACGTGTGCTAGGCATTGTACATGCGTCAACTTACCCTGGCGTAGGGCGGAGAGAAGGTTGTTGCCATTATCACAGATGACCATTCCCAGCTAAAGCTGGCGTGGTGTTAACCATCTCTGCACCTGCCCCTGCAGAGCTGACAGAATTTCTGGCCCGGTGTGGCTCCTGTCCCCTAAACAAACCAGCTCAAGCACAGTATGGCATCTTTTTGCTTGAGCTATTGCGTAGCCCCTGCCACTTAAACTCAGTTTAACTGCCACTTCGCCAGAGACAGAGAAGGAGGAAGAGGGAGAGGTGGTGGAGCAGACAGACCTCATACAAGCAGCTTTCTGGAGGCGTGGTGGATGAACAAGCTCCAGCACAGAGCCCTGTCTTGGATCCCTCCCAGCTGCAATCAGAGTTACCCAGTGTGCCGTGAAGGAAATATAACGGCCCTGTCCATGCTTGCTGGACCACGTGTCTAAAGTCACATGCACCTTGCTGCTGACTGCCTTTCCCAATGACTCCATAACATTGTCTTCCACGTGCTGGTATAGTGCTCGAATGGCCTTCCAGTGCTGGAGTCCACCAGCTGGAAAGGCAGCAGCTGCAATGCGAGTAATTTTGCTAAGCTGGCATTTAGACGCTGTGCTTGGGGATGGTTGGGACTATATTTTTTCTTATGCTGCAGCAGCTGGGGCAACGTAATCTGAATACGTAAATCTTCAGCTGATGGGATGCTGTCACATTGTGAGGAAGGACCTGGTACATCCATTACTGTAGCATCATCCCTGTCAGTGGAGGTTGGAGTCAATGACATGGCAGGACATATAGTGGGGGTAGAGACACGTGAGGAGGACCTATGCAAAGTTTTGCGCCAACGGGATGCGTGGCAGGTGGTCATATGTCACCTCAAGCACGTGGTACCCAAGCGTCCGGTGTCTTTCCCAGGCTTGAGCCTCATCTGACATCGATTACAAATAGCAACGGTGCGGTCTGCTGCACATTTCTTAAAGAACTCCCAGACAGCAGAGTTCCTGGATGTGTGCTTTGAGACAACAGCGCGCTGCACCTGAGCAGCTCTGACATCTGATGCCTTGGACTGGCTAGTGCTATGGTTGGTCATAGAGGATGTTGTGCCTCGTGTTTGTTGTGCCTCCTAACTTGACTCCTCTGTTCGATCAGGCACCCAGGTAGAGTCAGTGACCTCATCATCATTGTCATCACCCCCATTTCCTCATCAATGGAGCCAACTTGGCAGTATGCTGCAGCTGCTGGGTCAACATGAGTGCCAGTTATTTGTGTCATCACTGGCACTCCCTTCCTCAACCTCAGAGTTTGAATCAGAGCACTCTCCTCAAGCAGCATGTAACTGTCATTGTAGTCAAACAATTCAGCTGACTCCTCCGTGTGTGATAGTGAGGCTACGGCAGTAGTAGCTGTGGACATGGAGGCTGCATTAGATGCTTTGGCAGCTGAGGTGGACTGTAAACCACTACAAGCCTGGCTGGCAGAGGACTCGGAGGATGAGGATGGCCTAGCTAGCCAATCCACCAAATCCTCTGTATGTTGCTGCTGCTTAAGGCTAGGGTCAGACGAACGCATTTTTATGTTGTCTGTGAAAAAGTGCGTTCGAACGAATGGACGCATTTTTTCACAGAATACGTGATAGTGGTCATACTATGCGCATTTTCGACCGTGATTTTGTACGGATCATCAATAAAACTCTTTTTGCGTCTGGACGTTATGTTGGCCGGACATTAGCAGCGTCTGACGTCTCCTAATCACACACACACGCCGCTAGCAGACGCAGCGCACTCTGTACGTCAGTACCTGCGGTTTCACGTTCTCGAAAAAATGCGTTCATTTTCCACTTGCGTTGCGCAGCCGGACTTTTGTGCGACCGTACTTCGTATATTGGCCGTCATTGCCCGGCATCTGCTGCTAGCACGGCCGTGATTAAGTGCGGCTGCACGCGCGTTCGCACTGCCTCAGTCTGACCCTAGCCTAAGACGGCCAGCACCAGTTAGAAAGGACAAGTGTGCCCCTGCAGAGGATGCACCATGTCCACGATGACCAGAGGCACAGCCTCCCGACACAGAGGCTGCTTGCCCTCTTATCTGTGTCTGGGAGCGTCTGCCTGTCCTTTTTGGTCTTTCTGACATGGTGAGTGATATATAGATTAAAGATATGCAGAACTCTGGTATAAAGATTTCCAGAACTCTGGTATAACTCAGTGAGACACCCTGATAGCTGGCAGCCAGTGGCAAGACACAGATTACAATTCCCAGAAACCACCTATAAGTCAGTGAGACCCCCTGATAGGACCCCCTGATAGCTGGCAACAGTGACAAGACACGGATTACAATTCGCAGAAATCTGCTAGAAGTATGTGGGACCTCCTGATAGCTGGCAGTGAGAAGACACAGATTACAATTCCCAGAAACCTCCTATAAATCAGTGAGCCCCCCTGATGGGTGGCAGTGTGACAAGACACGGATTACAATTCCAAGAAATTTTATGGAAGTATGTGACACCCCCTGATAGCTGACTGTCAATGACTGCGAAGACACACTTTCCACCACCAATTCCCAGATATCTGCAACAAGTGAGCCCCCAAATTGGTGAGTGATATATAGATTAAAGATATACAGAACTTTGATTCAACTGTGTTATCTAGATTAAAGATTTCCATAACTCTGGTATAACTCAGTGAGACCCCCTGATAGCTGGCAGCCAGTGACAAGACACAGATTAAAATTCCCAGAAACCTCCTATAAATCAGTGAGACCCCCTGATGGGTGGCAGTGAGAACACACAGATTACAACAATTCCCAGATATTTTGTAGAAATGAGACCCCCCAAAATAGTTGGTGGCAGTGAGAACACATAGATTAGAACAATTCCCAGATATTTTGGAGAAATGAGACCCCCACAATTGCTGGTGGCAGTGAGAACACAAAGATTACAACAATTTCCAGATATTTTGTAGAAGTGAGACCCCCCCCACACAATATCTGGTGGCAGACTGGCAGTGAGAACACACACTAACACAACAATCTCCTCTCAAACACGTGCTGAAGCGCTGTGTGAAGCCTTATATAGTGTGCTGCGGGACTTAGCTCTGTGAGCCCATGATTGGGACAAATTTGCCCAATCAGGACTCTGAGCCGTGATTGGCATAGTCTTGCACCTGACCTGTGGTCAGGTGCAAGGCTGTAGCCAATTACAAGCATCAGGCCAGTGGAAAAGTGCATTGTGGTCCATTGTGGGCGAACATGCGGCAAACACGCGGAAATGTTCGTAGTTCGCGAACATGCGACGTTCGAATCAAACTCCGAACCGAACAGCTCATCCCTAATCAGAAGGTCCATACAGTTTTACCCATGGTGCGGCACAGTTCAGTGACGCGGCTACAGGGACCTGCTTTGCTTCAAAACAGCAGTTTCCCTGAGCACCTCTCTGCTATAGGCAAATATCAAGTTTCTTAGCGGCCATATTTGGTGAAGGCGAAGTGCTATTTGTTACTTTTAGATCATCCTCAGATACCTCGAACAGGTCAGATTTTAAGGATTTCCTTGGGCCGAGATGACAAACCCTGGCAGCGGCCCAGATGTTTCTTGTGTGTGACTAAGCATCATGGGACATGTAGTGTTACTAGCAGCAGCTCCTCGTGACACAGGGGGCTGATTCAGCCTCGTGTTTGTGAGCCGTTTCGGCAGAGCTGTGCGGTTCTTTTCAGGGGTCCCTCAGGCCACGGGCTCATATCAAAGACGCATCGGAAATCTACGCGCACTGCTGTATGAATCGTCCCAAAGAGACGGGAACCTTTCTACGCGCATTGCTGTATGAATCGTCCCTCAGAGACGGGAACCGTTCTTTAATGATGGAAGGATTAACATTAGCACGATTTCTCCAGAAGAATCTGTCTGGCTGCCTTTACCTTCCTACACCCGAAATGCTGGGTGTCCACGCGGCATTGCACACCGTTTGCAGACTTGGCGTTTCTGGACGTCTTATTGTTAAAGTGGAGCCGCCCTGTAGGCTTCATGGGGTGACTTCGACACAAAGGGCTTTTTCAGGGTTTGGGCTTGTGCAGATTGTGCTTGCGAGCGGCTGATCGGGGGTTGGGCTTGCGAGTGGCTGATCGGGGGTTGGGTTTATCAGTGGCTGATCGGGGGTTGGGCTATGAATGGCCTGTTACAGATTGGATCATCCCTTGTAGGACACAGAGCATTGTCATTAAATGCAGTGACATGTCGTACCACTTCATGTTATAATGTGTGGGGAACGGGGCGCTGAATGGGTTACATTATCATTCTGAGAGCAGGGCATGCTGGGTATTTTAGCCCATTACCAGGGCACAAATTAATCGATTTCCTTTTACATGAGATAAAAAAAAAACAATGGTTAACTTTGCTGAAATTGGTTTAATGGGCAGAGCGTCCGGAACGTGTAATACTGGATTACCGGCCCAAGTGGAGGAATAACAGGGGAGGGGGCTGCTGAAAGCATATGTAGTGGAGAGGTATCATCACTGCTCTGTAACCGTGGAGACACAGGTTGGAATCCCGGCCAGAGCACCTCTCCAGTAAGTGTCATTGGGCGAGACACCTAAAAGGTACAGACTCGCCACCACACAATATCAGCGGTGGAGTCCAGTGGTGACGTCTCTGCCCTTTTACCGCGGAGAAGCAAGTCAAATCCTGTTCAGCACCTCCAATACAACCAAGGAGAAGCAAATCTCGACTTTACGAGAAGCAAGTTCAACCCAACCACCAGGTCGCTGCTCTGCAATCATTGAAAGACGGCTCGATCCCACTCAGAAGACGCCACCAGCGAGTGTCACCTAACGATATGGATGCGCCTACCTCACAAAAAACTTTTACATGTCATAGATTGTAAATTCTTGGGAACAGGGACCCCCTGAATCAGGCTGTATCATCCACATGAGGTATTACAATGTATTAACCCCTTTTACACTGATCTTGTACAGTGTCGCGGAATATGTGGCGCTATTGTAACCAATGTAAATATGTGTGTGTCTCTTTAAGAGCACAGTATGTGGTAATTCCCCTAATATCCCCCATTTTAGAGAAACTCCTGTATTATTGTGAAGGTCTCACCCAAAGAAAGCTTTTGGTTTGTTTTTGTTTTAATTTTGTGCAGCCGTTTAAGAGTTAATGCTATTATGCTAATGAGACCATGACCTCATTCCCTGTGAGCCCGGGCTTTTCCTTAGCCCTTCAGATCACGAGGCAGCTGCTTGAGGTAGGATGTGTTATGTGAAGCTCCCAGATTCTCATCCCTTAGAGTTCTAAACCCATGCAAAAGTTCTCCCAAAACGGTTTCGGTGTTTAGATTTAACCCTTATATATGTGTAGTTATGTTAGTTCCTTTAGGAGGTTCATATGTGCAGAATAAAACAGCTCTATTGTTTAGCACAGGGCTTTGACTGTAAAATATCTGCACAAGTGATAAATCTGTGCTAATCCTATGCTTGGTGTCTGTAGGTGGATGTCACGGAGGATATTCTCATTGCCGTGTTTTATATATGTTTTTATTCAGCTATTCAGATCATGAGGCAGCTGCTTGAGATTAAAATCGCATGTTCCCAGCAATCCAGTTGCCGGTCTCATCTTTGATGCTCAACAACACACACACACAAAACACAACACAGAGTCCATAGGAACGGGCAGTGAGGGTGGAGGCCGGTTACAGTGGTGCCGTGACTCGGATGAAGATCAGTCCGCCGTGTGGATCTTCATCTAAGGATCAATGTCGTTTGATCGCCGATGGGAGCTGCACTTCATACAGGTTCCAAAGAACTGTTAAACAAAGTGGTGGCACATTTTTATGCACAGGACACTTTGCCATATATTTAATGCCTCTCTCGTGAGATTCCAACAGATAACTCCTTGGAGTTGGTTGCAGCGGTTACAGTGGTGCCTCGTGAAAGGTTTTTTGTGTTAATGATAAATTCTGTTTTTGTAACTGTGTTATAGGGAATCATGGCACATGGTCTCAGTGGGGATAATTTTTATGCAGACAGGAACATGTCAGACCCAGGTTTGGGAAGATTGTTTAGTGACCAGCCATTTACACCTGTTGCAGGGGGGGCTATAAGCACATCACCCCAGTCTTGTTCCACGAGGGTAGCTGAGCACACACCCAGCAGGCCAGGGGTTAACTCATTACCGAACAGCCCAGATGTAAATGATACGGCATGGCACAACCGCATTACACACATTGCTCAGGAATTAGGGCAAAGTATAATTTCTGCTCAAAATGGTGAAGCAAGTAGAGGGAGAGAAAGCGGCAATGCAGGAGCTTCACGTTCAGGTGTAGAGCAGTCACTCCCAGAAATCCCATCGCTTAATGTGACAGGAGTTAAACTTGTTATGCCGTCTGAAGCAAAAGAGCCACCTGTTTCCCGAGGAGATGGTGCAGATAAATTCAGTGTGTACGAGTGGGGAGATTTAATGGACACTTACCTACGAAAAAGAGGTAATACCAGTGAAAGAACATTATAACGACATTTTACGAGATTAATGGGTAAGGACATTGTAAAAATCACGCTGCACAGTGACGCGTCTCTAAGACCTTCTGAGAATCCCAAAGTAATATTCCACATCCTCAAACAACATTATAGTGAAAGCAGTTTTTCCTACAAGCCTCCAGCAGAATTTTATGGCACAGAACCTGTTACGGGAGAAGGTCCAGTTGAATATTGGGTGCGTTTAAATAAAGCTGTGGATGTGGCAGAGGAAGCTTTAATCAGATTAGGACGTCGAATGAACAATCCGTGTCAGGAAGCAGCAATGATGTTTGTTAAGCACTGCCCAGATGTCATTGGCGCATCTGGCGTGTTTCCATCTCGGCTTATTGACCAGCGGTAAAGGGCCTCTTTCTCCCCAGTGGTCTGCTGTGGGGACTTATTTGACGTACATTTAATGGTGCTGGTTTTTGGGAGATGCCCTTCTCCCACTTTGGAGATCCCGGGACCTCATTATCTGGATTTCGGTCCATTGATTTTGCTTTATGAGGGTCTTTCTGAGAAGACTCAGTCAGCGGTCTGGTCACACAATGTATGGGCAGGTTTGGGAGAACTTTCTCTTGAGATAAAGCAGTTTTGGGAAGGATTGGTGCACTTTAAATTCTCAGGCTTTTTGTAACATATAAAAAGTCAGCAGGTTTAATAACGTGCAGATGGAGGTCAGCCTGCGCTGTACAGGCACCTGTAAGTGTATCCGGACCCTCGTAGCTCCACCACAACCTGATGTCCTCCACCAGGGACGCAGAGGGTCGGAGATTAACGCGAGGATTTCTAGATTTTAAAATTTTATTAAGAAAAGATTAGAAAAAGACAAATATGACGAGTAAAAGGAGTCACAGGAAAGACGTCAGCCTCGAGCACGAAGATCCTCTCCGGGACCGATCTTAATAAGCACATAAATATATATATATATATAAAAGCATTGTGCGACGAGCACACACATATAGCACATTCATTAAACTACACGAGAGGGGGAGGGGGAGCAAGAGCTATAGCTTTAAAAAAGCATTACTTGTTTGGCACCTGGTGGTGAAAAATACAACTCATTTAGCATTGCGTGTGTTTTTGTGACAGTGACACACGGGTCCGGAACGGGCCTCCGAATTGAACTTGGGTGGCAGTTGGGTCTGTGGGTTGACAGACTGAGAGCTGTGGGCTGCTGGGAGGACAGTAGGACCTCCAATAATGCCAGGATGACGTTTCCATCGCCACGCTGTGTCCTTACAGCCTTGGCTCCAGCATCGTACGGGTCAGTTTGCCCAATACCTGCCTGTGATTAGTCCACTCGTCGGCACTCTGTACATGAACGCTCAACTTGATTGACCCCATCAACCGTCCTCATTTAATAACGGCTTCCACTCCGAGTGAGTCCCGTTCTGACCCGGAGAGCCGCACACAGAGGTTCTCATCGGCTCCAAGGATGGCCGGTAAAGAAGCATTGCCCAGACTAGCGTCACTCTCGCCCGCGTGCACCTTTTTATGAGACGCCAGGTCTGTGGCCCAGATATAAGATTTCCCACATTCGTTGCATTTAAAGGGCTTTTTTCCCGTGTGAATCCACTTATGAGAGACAAGGTCCGCGGCTCGCTTATAACACTTGTCGCACTCGTCGCATTTGAAGGGTCTTTCCCCCGTGTGGATCTTCTGATGGCGTATAAGGTTACACTTCAGGTTAAAGCACTTTCCGCATTCCTCGCATTTAAAGGGCTTATCTCCCGTGTGAATTCTCTTGTGTGAGGCCAGCTGTTCCGACCGCGTGAAATTTTTCCCACACTCTGGGCACTTGAAGGGTCTGTCACCCGTATGAATCCGCTGATGTCTGATGAGGTCCTGCTTCAGGTTGTAGCATTTGTCACAATCCGTGCACTTGAAAGGTTTCTCCCCCTTGTGAATCCGCTCGTGCGTGGCGAGCTTTGCGGCCAAGCTGAAGCACTTCCCACAATCTATGCACATGTACGGCCTCTCGTCGGAGTGCGTCCTCCGGTGTTTAACTAGGTTTGACATCTGGCTGAAGCCTTTCCCACATTCGGAGCATTTAAACGGTCTTTCTCCTTTGAAGAACATCTCATACATAGCAAGGTCGGTACCGGAGAAGGCTTTTTCCGTGTCGGTCTGCGTGTATTTTGTCAGGGTACACATGGAAGCATCTGACAGACCTTGCGCCCCACATGTCCTCTTCCTTTTGAAACCCGTAGTTGAGGGTTGACTCTGGCTCTGCCGGCTGGAGGAAAAGGTTTCAGAATCCGTGAGATCTTCTTCACAAGAGACGGACTCCTCCTTGATGAAGTTACATGTGTCGTCTGTCTGTGCGTCTTCCTCCTCCGTGTTATCGGGGGCTTCCTCAGGCAAGAAAGACTCTTCCTTCACGATGACCGCACATATATCTCCTGTGGGAGACGTAATGTCTGTGTTTGAGAGATTAGCATCTTCTCTCTCATCTGATGCCTCCTTAACATCAGTGGACGTGTATTCTGGTGGTGTATGGTCTGGGTCGGAGTCTGTGACAGGTCCACCTTCGCATGACAGTGACTCGTCTGAGGAGGAGTATCTCGCAGACTGACTTTTTATACTGGTTCTATTTGCATCGTGAGCGGAGGTTCCAGGTCCGGCCGCCTGACACCCAGCGTGCGCACGTTTGTCTGGTGAAAAAAAGGATTCGCATAAAGAGCCGGTAAGTAACTTCAACAGATCACAGAACATAATGAGGTCACTGCGCGCCTGAATGTAACCGTCGCTCCGGTTATCACGCGCAGGTAAAGGCAAGAAGAGGGTTTCTTACTCAACACGTTGAGGTGCTGGTAGTTCTCCCATCTCACATCTTTGTGTCCTTGTAAATAGTCGCAAACCTACACGGACAAACGGACAGAACATTTATTAAAACGTCATAGGAGCCAGACACACACACACAATCCAGACACACACACACACACAATGACACAGTCACCATCCAGACACATACAATGACACAGTCACCATCCACACACACCATCAATGACACAGTCACCATCCACACACACCATCAATGACACAGTCACCATCCAGACACACACACACACAATGACACAGTACCCATCCACACACACACACACACACGCCTCGGTGTTCGCGTATAAGGTCTCACCTCTCCAGTCAGCAGACGGATGATCTGGTTGCTCAGCTCCAGGATCTTCTGCTCATTCTTTTCTTTGTGCATCAGTAAGTGAGGCAGAAGCACAAAGCTCTGGCGCCCACAACCTCCTTCAGCAACGCGGGGGCCGCACGAGTCCTCACACTTCTTGACAACTATATAATCCTAAAGATTAAGGGAAAAAAGTTTGAGTTTTGATTCGCGCCGGTTTCCGCTCGGTGGAGTTTCAGTATCCGACCAGCTCAGCTTGCGCTTTAAATCGCTCACACCAAGGATCACAGGTTACCCCAATCTGAGGTCACACCATGGACAGGTCTGTCCTCATAACCAAGGATCCACCGATAACTCTCTGAACTCCAGAGGAGACGACCAAAAAGCTCCAGGCTCTCTCCAGTTACTCTACCTGCAGTCCATCGCACTTAATCAGGCCTCCAGGAGAAGCAGCTACACCCAGCAGGCAATGCCTCTGCATTGTATGGAGTCTATCTTGGCGTGTGGACGTGTCCCAGCTTTGCCCTCAGTGGTCTTCTACTATTGGCTCATACCATGTACCGACCCCCTGCCTTGGATTTACCGACATGGCTCTGCCTGCCATGACACTTTCTTTATGGACATTGACCACCTTACCTGCAAGTCCCTCCCATATCCTATCGTTATTGTCCCCCCTCTGTCTGGCCTCTGCGATGCATTCCCTGTACCCTGTATAATATATATTACACAATCGCTTTAGGTTTTCAGGTGTCTTTAGTTTCCTTCCAATTGTTTTCTGCTCGTAGACTTTTTGCCCATTATCTTGAGGTTCTCCTTATCTGCAACAATCCCATGTGACATCATTACCCAGAATCCCTCATCTCTCCAGCCAGCAGGAGATAATCCCATGTGACATCATTACCCAGAATCCCTCACCTCTCCAGTCAGCAGGGAGATGATCTCCAGGGTTAGATCCAGGATCTTCTCAGCAACTGGATTGCCACCCCTGTTCATGATCACCGGTTATCCCAACGTCCTGTGGATGGGATAAAGATACAGAGATATATACCCGTGAGTAGTGCAGATATAGAGGGCCCCATCACACCCATAAATTCACACAAGGCTTCTGTATTTGGCCGCTGATTTCAGCCATTTATCTGAGAAACCCACACACATTATACCTTGTTATTTCCTCTTCTAGAAAGGGAGTTAGGTTTGAACGTTTACTGAAATATGGAAAAACGGCGCCTTATTATAGGCAAAAGAGTTTACTTTAGGTGATTGTGAGGGCGTGCATCCCTACCCGGGTGTAGACCTAGTGGGCCGCGTCCCTACCCGGGTGTAGACCTAGGGGGCCGCGTCCCTACCCGGGTGTAGACCTAGGGGGCCGCGTCCCTACCCGGGTGTAAACCTAGGGGGCCGCGTCCCTACCCGGGTGTAAACCTAGGGGGCCGCGTCCCTACCCGGGTGTAAACCTAGGGGGCCGCGTCCCTACCCGGGTGTAAACCTAGGGGGCCGCGTCCCTACCCGGGTGTAAACCTAGGGGGCCGCGTCCCGACCCGGGTGTAAACCTAGGGGGCCGCGTCCCTACCCGGGTGTAAACCTAGGGGGCCGCGTCCCTACCCGGGTGTAAACCTAGGGGGCCGCGTCCCTACCCGGTGTAAAACCTAGGGGGCCGCGTCCCTACCCGGGTGTAAACCTAGGGGGCCGCGTCCCTACCCGGGTGTAAACCTAGGGGGCCGCGTCCCTACCCGGGTGTAAACCTAGGGGGCCGCGTCCCTACCCGGGTGTAAACCTAGGGGGCCGCGTCCCTACCCGGGTGTAAACCTAGGGGCCGCGTCCCTACCCGGGTGTAAACCTAGGGGGCCGCGTCCCTACCCGGGTGTAAACCTAGGGGGCCGCGTCCCTACCCGGGTGTAAACCTAGGGGGCCGCGTCCCTACCCGGGTGTAAACCTAGGGGGCCGCGTCCCTACCCGGGTGTAAACCTAGGGGGCCGCGTCCCTACCCGGGTGTAAACCTAGGGGGCCGCGTCCCTACCCGGGTGTAAACCTAGGGGGCCGCGTCCCTACCCGGGTGTAAACCTAAGCACGTTTGGTCCCGCCGCGGAAAATGAGGAGTTTGTGCAGCGGCATCGTTTGCTTTACAAGTAAAAGCACATAATGACATAATGCCTTAGAACAGAGAGCAGAGAAAAAGAGTAAATTTGCATTTTTTTTTCTGTTATTGTTACCAAATCTGACCACATAATGTGTACCATTGGAAAGGCCAGACTCTGACCTTTCCAATGACTCCTTACATGACCTTGTGGGGTGTAAAAATCAGAGATGGAGGGTTCCAAAGACCCCTCGAGCCCCTCGCAGCAGTGCACCAGTTTTAGATGAACTAATGTGTAATAATGCATTGCTCGTGGCTCCGGCGACCAGTCGACCCACTCGAGGCTCCGGCAGTGTCACCCCCTAGACTGTGTCACTAGGGTGCGGTCCACAAGCGCCGCACCCCCCTTGTGACCCCACTGGTGTCACCTACAGACAAGTGACAATCATAGTGAAAATGATCACCTAACGGTTATAGAAAAAAGAAGACTCTCATTGGAATGGGGAGAAAACGCTCTTTCAGATAAGGGAGCAGCGCCGGAGCAGAGTGTTGGAGTGGAGCTGCCGCCTGAAGGAATCTGTAGGGAGGCGATGGACCCCGAGTGGTCCGTCATGACTCCCCCTGCGCTATCTGGGATGGGAATGAGGCGGAGCTTGAGGAAGCTGCCGGCCAACAGGCTGGGGTGCCAACCCTGGTTCGGTGCTGGGACCCCTGCTGTGGTGGAGCTGGGCAGGGAGCTGGCTGTTTGCCGAGACCTGCGTGAGGTTCCTCGGCAGGATTGGGAAGCCCACAAGACACTGCGGGTAACGACACCACCGGGGGCCCGGACCTGTACACTGGCTGATGAGCCCAGTAGTGGGAGTTTTTCTGACAAGCTGGTTTAGTTTACTCGTACCGGGCCTGGAAACACTGGCTGGCTTGGCCTGATGTGTCTCCTGCCTGCAGTACAGCTAATTCCATTCCGGGATGCCGGCTGAGAGCCCCCCCCCCCTCAGAGCTTCCTCGCATGACACCACGGATTATGCATGTACCCCACCACTTTTGTTTTCTACCCCGGGACTTTGATTTGTTGTCTCTCCCTCCCCCCCTAACACACACACACGTGCGTTCTGAGACTTTGTTTTTGTTCTGTTTTTCCTTTTTGGCCCTGTTTCTGCTGCCATGCACTGAGGTCTACCTACGACATTTTTCTTTTTGTCGATACCCTAAATGGTATACCTGTTGACCTCATGCCATCTATTGTCTTTGTTGCCTCACAATGTGTTTATGCCGCGGTTTACCTCTTTGCGCTACCCCCTCTCGTTTGATATTATTCGCTGAGACCACCCCCCCCCCCTATCAGGGGATGTTTATTGTTTTTCACACGTTCTACCTATGCTGTGGATGGCCCTGCGTGGACCTTGTTTTCTTAGGTTTATGTATCCGCTGACTTACTTACAAACTAAAATCTAAATCTAAATAAATTGTGAATTTGCAGCGAGCAGGCTCTGAGAATCGGGGGGGGGGGGAGGAGGGACAGACCATGAACTGCAGCCCCGCTAAAACACAGGCAGTTCATAAACACCCCCCCCCCCCTATCAACAAATTGTCCAAGCCCTTAGCTATTTTGTCACAGAACTTCCTGGGTTGCGTCCAAGTCTCTGCTGAGCGGAATGTTTAGAGATGAGGGTATATCGTAATTATATAATTATATATATATATATATACACACACACAGATAAGGGTATAGCGTATACAGTGGCAAGAAAAAGTATGTGAACCCTTTGGGATTACGTGGAGTTTTGCATGAATTGGTCATAAAATGTCTCTGATCTTCATCTAAATCACAACAATTTGAAAAACACAGTCTGCTTAAAATAATACAACACAAACATTATATGTTTTCATGTGTTTATTGAACAGAACATGTAAACATTCACAGTGCAGGGTGGAAAAAGTATGTGAACCTTTGGACTTAATAACTGGTTGACCCTCCTTTGGCAGCAATAACCTCAACCAAACGTTTCCTGTAGTTGCAGATCAGACCTGCACAACGATCTGGAGTAATTTTGGAACACTCCTCTTCACAAAACTGTTTCAGTGTAGCAATATTCTTGGGATGTCTGGTGTGAATCGCTCTCTTAAGGTCATGCCACAGCATTTCAATCGGGTTGAGGTCAGGACTCTGACTGGGCCACTCCAGAAGGCGTATTTTGTTTTGTTGAAGCCATTCTTTTGTTGAATTACTTGTATGCTTTGGGTCATTGTCCTGTTGCATCACCCATCCTCTGCGGAGCTTCAGTTGGCGGACAGATGGTCTTACGTTTTCCTGCAAAGTGTCTTGATAAACTCTGGAATTCATTTTTCCATCAATGACAACAATCCGTCCAGGCCCTGAGGCAGCAAAGCAGCCCCAAACCATGATGCTCCCTCCGCCATGTTTTACAGTGGGGATGAGGTTTTGATGTTGGTGTGCTGTGCCTTTTTTTCTCCACACATACAGAGTTATTCAGAGAACGTGAAAAGTAGGAGAATGACTGGAGAATGAAAAATTCTAGGTCAAAGTAGCCAAACCAGATAAATTCTCCCTTTCATCTCACTTTCCAAATCGGCTATTTTGACCTAGAATTTTTCATTCTCCTGCTTTTCACTCTCTCTGAATAACCCTGATAGTGTTGTGTGTTTTTTCCAAACAACTCAATTTTGGTTTCATCCGTCCACAGAATATTTTGCCAGTAGTGCTGTGGAACATCCAGGTGCTCTTTTGCAAACTTCAAAACGTGCTGCAATATTCTTTATTGACAGCAATGGCTTCCTCCGTGGTGTCCTCCCATGTACTCCATTATTGTTTAAGGTTTTCCTTATTGTAGATGTGTCAACAAAAATGTTAGCATGTGGCAGAGATTTCTGTAAGTCTATAGCTGACACTCTAGGATTCTTCTTTACCTCATTAAGCATTCTGCACTGTGCTCTTGCAGTCATCTTTACAGGACGACCACGCCTAGGGAGAGTAGCAACAGTGCTGAACTTTCTCCATTTGTAGACAGTCTGTCTTACCGTGGACACATGAACATCAAGGCTTTTGGAGATACTTTTGTAACCCTTTCCAGCTTCATGCAAGTCAACAATTCTTGATCGTAGGTCTCCTGAGAGCTCTTTTCTGCGAGGCATGGTTCACATCAGGCAGTGCTTCTTGAAACCAGTAAACCCAAAACTGGTGTGTGTTTTTAAAGGGCAGGACAGCTTTCAGCAACACATCCAATAATATCACACTGATTGGACTCAAGGTCGGCTCACTCCTGGCTCCAATTAGCTCTTGGAGAAGTCATTAGGCTAGGGGTTCACATACTTTTTCCACCCTGCACTGTGAATGTTTACATGTTATGTTCAATAAACACATGAAAAAATATAATGTTTGTGTTGTATTATTTTAAGCAGACTGTGTTTTTCAAATTGTTGTGACTTAGATGAAGATCAGAGCACATTTTATGACCAATTCATGCAAAACTCCACGTAATCCCAAAGGGTTCACATACTTTTCTTGCCACTGTATACACACACAGATAAGGGTATATAGCGTATATATAACACAGATAAGGGTATAGCGTATATATAACACACAGATAAGGGTATAGCGTATATATAAACACACAGATAAGGGTATAGCGTATATATAACACAGATAAGGGTATAGTGTATATATAAACAAAGATAAGGGTATAGTGTATATATAAACAAAGATAAGGGTATAAGCGTATATATAAAACACACAGATAAGGGCATATATAACAGAGATCAGGGTATAGAGTATATATAAACACACAGATAAGGGTATAGCGTATATATAAACACACAGATAAGGGTATAGAAATTAATGGAAACCACGTTAAAGGAAAGGATTGTTGACCATCTAAAAACACATAGATTACAGGATCAGAAACAACATGGGTTTACCTCAGGGAGATCATGCCAAACTAATCTTATTGATTTTTTTGATTGGGTAACAAAAATAATAGACACAGGTGGTGCAGTAGACATTGCTTATTTAGATTTCAGTAAGGCTTTTGATACTGTTCCGCATAGAAGGCTTATCAATAAATTGCAATCTTTGAGCTTGGATTCCAATATTGTTGAATGGATTAGGCAGTGGCTGAGTGACGGGCAACAGAGGGTTGTGGTAAATGGAGTTTATTCGGCGCAAGGTCTTGTTACCAGTGGGGTACCTCAGGGGTCAGTACTTGGACCCATTCTCTTTAATATTTTTATTAGTGATATTGCAGAAGGTATTAATGGAAAAGTATGTCTTTTTGCTGATGACACAAAGATTTGCAACAGGGTTGACGTTCCTGGAGGGATCAGCCAAATGACAAATGATTTAGGTAAACTAAAAAAATGGTGGGAGCTGTGGCAATTGAGTTTTAATGTGGATAAGTGCAAGATAATGCACCTGGGACGTAAAAACCCAAGGGCTGAATATAGAATATTTGATACATCTGAGGGTTGGGATTTAGGAGTTATTATTTCAGAGGATCTAAAGGTAAGTAGTCAATGTAATAGAGCAGCAGGAAATGCTAGCAGAATGCTTGGTTGTGTAGGGAGAGGTATTAGCAGTAGGAAAATGGAAGTGCTCATTATGACGGAATGAGATGTTGTCCGCCTGCGGGTGTGCTCGTATCTGCGTGCCCCCCGGCGCTTACCGCTGGCCCGACTACCGAGTGGCACGGCACTCGGCGTCTCGTGCGGCCTGGAGGGACCCTGGGGAAGGGCTAGCGGGCGGTGGAGGGGACCCCTGCGTGGAACCAGCCCGACCACTGAGCAACACGGTACTCAGCGTCTCGAGCAGCTGGTTCACTGACCTTGTGTGTGTGTGGGAGCGTCTGCGGAGCGGCCGTACGGATACGGGGATCGGATCTTCCCCGGATGAATCTTCGGATCTTACGGGGTCAGGTCGGGGAATATTCGGATCTTAGGTGCTCACTGTGAATATTCGGATCGTTCACTGACCGCTCGATATACCGAAGCGCGGCAGACAGGCCGCGCCTTCGGATCGGATCTCGGCACCTCGGTCGAATTTCTTGAGTCCGATACCCATACGCTGCACCTCCGTCCTGATGCGAGATGCAGGCACAGGGTGTTCGGTTCGGATCTTCGCTGGATGCCGCACACTGAGACCGCGCGGGATCTCAGAATACAGCCGATATAAAAGTCACCAGACGAAGCTGAATGCACTAGTAAAATCTGTTTATTTTTTACACAACACATGTATTTATAAACATTTGCACAAAGTCATAACAATGGGAATCCCTGCCCGCCCACACAAGTCCCATTGGCCCTCGCTGGCAGGAGGCACCCAGGCCCCGATTCGTATTGGCGGTTACGAACCGGGGAGTTGCCGATTCGGACCGGATGGTCCGAATCGACCATTTTGCGATTCGACCGGATGGTCCGAATCGGCCATTTTCCGATCCGATCATTCTGACCGGATCCACGAGGTGCTGGAAAATGGCGACGGGCAAGGCACATACAAAGGAATTTACATACATTTCACAATACACCAATGGGGACACTTTTATTACACCACACACAAATAACCACATCTAATTAAAATATAACAGAACTCCGTGGGTGCACGGCCCCTAACAGTCTATGGCACAACCCTGTCACCATGAACCGCCCCTGGCTGAGGGTGCTGGGCCATCCCGTGACACTCCTCCCCTTCCCCAAGGTCCGACGTACCCGGTTGGACCCCAACGGGTCGTACCGGGGTAGTCGGGGCTCCCCAATCCCCTGGTTCCCGGGCCGACTGCCGCGATAACCCATCTGCGTTACCGTTTTGCGACCCGGGCCGATATTGGATGGTAAAGTTAAAGGGTTGGAGAGCCAGGCTCCACCGCAACAGGCGACCATTTTCCCCCGCCACTCGGTTGAGCCACACCAAGGGGTTATGGTCGGTCATCACGGTGAAGGACCGACCGTAGACATAGGGTTGGAGCTTCCGTAGGGCCCAGACCAAGGCCAGGCACTCCTTCTCCACCGCAGCATACCCCACCTCCCGTGGCAACAGCTTCCGGCTAATGAACGCCACCGGATGATCCCCCCCGTCGTCCCCCACTTGGCTTAGGACAGCTCCCAGTCCGAACATTGATGCGTCTGTATGGACAACAAAACGTTTATTATAGTTGGGAGCTGCTAGCAGGGGAGCTTGGGTCAGGGCGGCCTTCAGTTGTTGGAAGGCCTGTTCGCACTCCGGGGACCACAGGACTTGGCGGGGCAGGGATTTCTTCGTCAAGTCGGTCAGGGGTTTGGCCAGGTCACTGTAGTGGGGTACGAACTTCCTGTAGTACCCTGCGGTGCCCAGGAAGGCGAGGACCTGGGTCTTGGTCACAGGGGTGGGCCAGTCTAGAATGGCCTCTATCTTGGCGGGCTCTGGCCGTTGTATCCCGCACCCCACCCGGTGACCCAGATACTGTACTTCGGCCATCCCCACTTTACATTTCTCAGGCTTCAGGGTCAGGTTGGCGTCCCTGATCCGGCCCAAGACCGTCCCTACGTGGTCAAGGTGTTCTTCCCAGGTCTGGCTATAGATGGCTATGTCATCCAGGTATGCGCAAGCGAACCCCTGGAGGCCATCGAGGAGGCGATCGATTAACCGCTGGAAGGTAGCAGGGGCGTTCTTCATCCCGAACGGCATGACCCGAAATTGGTACAACCCGAACGGGGTGATGAAGGCCGACTTCGGGGTCGCCTCCTCGGCAAGGGGAATCTGCCAGTACCCCTTGCACAGATCGACCGTGGTCAGAAAATGACCCCGGGAGATCTGGTCTAGCAACTCGTCGACTCGGGGCATGGGATAAGCGTCTGTAATGGTACAGTCGTTTATCCGCCGATAGTCGACGCAGAACCTGGTGGTGCCGTCTTTCTTGGGCACCAGGACCACGGGCGACGCCCATGGACTGGCTGACGGCTCAATGACCCCCAGCTCCAACATCTCCCGGATCTCGGCCCGCATGGACCGCCTCCGGGAGCCGGTATGCAGGTTGCCGAAGGGGTCTCTGGCCGGGCGTGTCCACTTGGTGAACGGCCTGGTCAGTGTATCCCGGGAGGGCCGAGAAAACCCCCGGGTAGTCGTGGAGCAACTGCCGCGCCTGCGCCTGCTTTTCGGGCCCTAACCCCTCCCCCAGCTGCACCTGATCCACCCCGGAAGGCTGCTTGGCTATCCCAGGGAGTTCTACCAGAGGAAATGGTTCCGTCTCCTTGGTAGCCGGCGCGCATATGGCGTCCACCGACTCCGGGCGTTCATGGTAGGCCTTCAGCATGTTGACGTGGAACGTCCGCTGGATTCTGGTGTCTGCGCAGCTAACAACCACATAGGTGGTATCCCCCAGTTGGGTTACCACCCTGTAGGGGCCTTGCCAGGCCGCCTGCAGCTTGTTCTGCCGCTGTGGCTTCAACACCAGAACCTTCTGCCCCACGAGGAACGAGCGACTGCAAGCAGCGCGGTCGTACACGTCTTCTGCTGAGCCTGGGCCGTTTCCATGTTCTCTTGCACAAACCCGCGAGTTCTGCCGCGCTCCCGGAGCTTCAGGACATAACTCAGGACAGGAACCCCATCTTCCTCCTGTTCCCCCTCCCACTGAGCCCTAACCAAATCCAGAGGCCCCCTCACCTGGCGCCCATATAGCAGCTCGAGGGGGAGTATCCGGTGGATTCCTGAGGAACCTCCCGGTAGGCGAACAAGAGGTGGGGAAGATACTTCTCCCAATCCTTCCTTTCGTGCACAAAGGCCCGGATGAGCTGCTTCAGGGTCCCATTAAACCGCTCGCACAGCCCATTTGTCTGGGGGTGATATGGGGCGCTGTGCAGCACCTTAACACCACAGAGACGCCAGAGCTGCTGGGTGAGCTCAGCGGTGAACTGGGTACCCTGGTCGGATAGGATTTCCCGGGGAAACCCCACTCTCGTGAACACCCGTAGGAGAGCGTCCGCTACGGTGTCCGCCTGGATGTTGGCCAAGGCCACAGCCTCGGGGTACCGGGTGGCATAGTCCACCACGGTAAGTATGTACCTCTTACCGGTGGCAACGGCCCAATGATGTCGACCGCCACCCGGCTAAAGGGCTCCTGGATGATGGGCATGGGGTGTAATAAGTAAAAAAAAAAAATAATAATTCAGAAAAAATGCTTAAAGTATCCGAAAAAAAAAATCTATAAAAGAAACTCTTTACTGCAGAATTTTATAATGAACGGTTTATTAGATATTAAATTAAAACGGGAATATTTTTAACATTGAAGCCTATGGGATTCTCCTGAATAAACCTGCCGAATTAAACCACCGAAAGGCAGGGCATTTCTGGTTTGTGTTCTCTGAATAGCCGAAGCAGTGCATTTTCATGGGGATTCACTGCCCTCGAACAGGCACCGTATGTGCAGGCAATTCACCAGGATTTGGCGAATTGCCTGCTCTCTGGATAGCCGAATGGCCAGGAAAGGTAACCGAACCCGGATTGTCAGCGTTCGGTTACCTTTCTCAAGCAATTCGGATCTCTTTGGATAACCCTGATAGTCTTAGATTAGAGGGGCAAAGGTTTAAAAGTAACATCAGAAAGCATTATTTTACTGAGAGGGTGGTGGATACATGGAACAGTCTTCCAGTAGAAGTGGTAGAGGCCAAAACAGTAATTGAATTTAAGCAAGTCATGGGATAGGCATAAGGCTATCCTAAACAAAAGATAAATCCAGGTAAAGTATCCATGTAATTGGGCAGACTAGATGGGCCGAAGGTTCTTATCTGCCGACATTTTCTATGTTTCTATAGCGTATATATAAACACAGATAAGGGTATAGCGTATATATAAACACACATATAAGGGTATAGTCGTATATATAAACACACAGATAAGGGTATAGCGTATATATAAACACACAGATAAGGGTATAGTGTATATATAACACACAGATAAGGGTATAAGCGTATATATAAACACACAGATAAGGGTATAAGCGTATATATAAACACACAGATAAGGGTATAAGCGTATATATAAACACACAGATAAGGGTATAAGCGTATATATAAACACACAGATAAGGGTATAGCGTATATATAAACACACAGATAAGGGTATAGCGTATATATAAACACACAGATAAGGGTATAGCGTATATATAAACACACAGATAAGGGTATAGCGTATATATAAACACACATATAAGGGTATAGCGTATATATAAACACACATATAAGGGTATAGTCGTATATATAAACACACAGATAAGGGTATACCGTATATATAAACACACATATAAGGGTATAAGCGTATATATAAACACACAGATAAGGGTATAGCGTATATATAAACACACATGTAAGGGTATAAGCGTATATATAACACACAGATAAGGGTATAAGCGTATATATAACACACAGATAAGGGTATAAGCGTATATATAACACACATATAAGGGTATAGTCGTATATATAAACACAGAAAAGGGTATAGCGTATATATAAACACACAGATAAGGGTATAAGCGTATATATAAACACACAGATAAGGGTATAGCGTATATATAAACACACAGATAAGGGTATAGCGTATATATAAACACACAGATAAGGGTATAGCGTATATATAAACACAGATAAGGGTATAAGCGTATATATAAACACACAGATAAGGGTATAGTGTATATATAAACACACAGATAAGGGTATAGCGTATATATAACACACAGATAAGGGTATAGCGTATATATAACACACAGATAAGGGTATAGCGTATATATAACACACATATAAGGGTATAGCGTATATATAAACACACAGATAAGGGTATAGTGTATATATAAACACACAGATAAGGGTATAGCGTATATATAAACACACAGATAAGGGTATAGCGTATATATAAACACAGATAAGGGTATAGCGTATATATAAACACACAGATAAGGGTATAGCGTATATATAAACACAGATAAGGGTATAGCGTATATATAAACACACAGATAAGGGTATAGCGTATATATAACACACAGATAAGGGTATAGCGTATATATAACACACAGATAAGGGTATAAGCGTATATATAACACACAGATAAGGGTATAGCGTATATATAACACACAGATAAGGGTATAAGCGTATATATAACACACAGATAGGTATAAGCGTATATAACAACACAGATAAGGGTATAAGCGTATATATAAACACACAGATAAGGGTATAAGCGTATATATAAACACACAGATAAGGGTATAAGCGTATATATAAACACACAGATAAGGGTATAAGCGTATATATAAACACACAGATAAGGGTATAAGCGTATATATAAACACACATATAAGGGTATAAGCGTATATATAACACACAGATAAGGGTATAGCGTATATATAACACACAGATAAGGGTATAAGCGTATATATAAACACACAGATAAGGGTATAGCGTATATATAACACACAGATAAGGGTATAAGCGTATATATAAACACACAGATAAGGGTATAAGCGTATATATAAACACACAGATAAGGGTATAAGCGTATATATAACACACAGATAAGGGTATAAGCGTATATATAAACACACATATAAGGGTATAGTGTATATATAAACACACAGATAAGAGTATAGCGTATATATAACACACAGATAAGGGTATAGCGTATATATAAACACACAGATAAGGGTATAGTGTATATAAACACAAGATAAGGGTATAAGCGTATATATAACACACAGATAAGGGTATAAGCGTATATATAACACACAGATAAGGGATCAGATATATACCGTATATATAAACACACAGATAAGGGTATAAGCGTATATATAACACACAGATAAGGGTATAAGCGTATATATAACACACAGATAAGGGTATAGCGTATATATAAACACACAGATAAGGGTATAGTGTATATATAAACACACAGATAAGGGTATAAGCGTATATATAACACACAGATAAGGGTATAAGCGTATATATAACACACAGATAAGGGTATAAGCGTATATATAACACACAGATAAGGGTATAGCGTATATATAAACACACAGATAAGGGTATAAGCGTATATATAAACACACAGATAAGGGTATAAGCGTATATATAAACACAGATAAGGGTATAGCGTATATATAAACAACAGATAAGGGTATGTATATATAAACACACAGATAAGGGTATAAGCGTATATATAACACACAGATAAGGGTATAAGCGTATATAAACACACAGATAAGGGTATAGTGTATATATAAAACACAGATAAGGTATAGTGTATATATAACACACAGATAAGGGTATAAGCGTATATAACACACAGATAAGGTATAAGCGTATATATACACACAGATAAGGGTATAAGCGTATATATAAACACACAGATAAGGGTAAAGCGTATATATAACACACAGATAAGGGTATAGCGTATATATAAACACACAGATAAGGGTATAGTGTATATATAAACACACAGATAAGAGTATAGCGTATATATAAACACACAGATAAGGGTATAAGCGTATATATAACATATAGATGGGGATATAATGTATATATAACATATAGATGGGGATATAATGTATATATAACATATAGATGGGGATATAATGTATATATAACATATCTATAGCCCCCACTCAATACACACAGCACTAACCTGCAAAATATTGCCGAACTCCTGTGACAATAAGGAAGTGTAACCGGAAGTGACATTACGGAAGAATATGCGTGTCACGGCACTTCTTGGTTTGCGGTCCAAGTCTATGGCTGACGGTGCAAAGAGCCGCAAAGTGTGACGGGAAACGTAGTGCACGTTGTGTGAGACGTCATGTCGCCGGATGGATTCAGTGTAATAACGGGAGCTCCTACATTCCTACCTTTTCCTGTAAGCACTACATCTCCCTGCATGCTTTGCGCGACTACCGTGTCCTGACAGGAAGCTGCGTTATACCTCACAATATACCCAAATACACAGCTTTATACCCTCACTATACCCAAATACACAGCATTATACCCAAATACACAGCATTATACCCAAATACACAGCATTATACCCTCAATATACCCAAATACACAGCTTTATACCCAAATACACAGCATATATACCCTCACTATACCCAAATACACAGCATTATACCCTCACTATACCCAAATACACAGCATTATACCCAAATACACAGCATTATATCCTCAATATACCCAAATACACAGCATTATACCCAAATACCACAGCATTTATACCCTCAATATACCCAAATACACAGCATTATATCCTCAATATACCCCAAATACACAGCATTATATCCAAATACACAGCATTATTACCCTCACTATACCCAAATACACAGCATTATACCCTCAATATACCCAAATACACAGCATTATACCCTCAATATACCCAATACACAGCATTATACCCTCAATATACCCAAATACACAGCATTTTACCCTCAATATACCCAAATACACAGCATTATATCCAATACACAGCATTATACCTCAATATACCCAAAATACACAGCGTTATACCCAAATACACAGCATTATACCCTCACTATACCCAAATACACAGCATTATACCCAAAATACACAGCATTATACCCTCACTATACCCAAATACACAGCATTATACCCTCACTATACCCCAAATACACAGCATTATACCCAAATACACCAGCGTTATATCAAATACACGCATTATACCATCACTATACCCAAATACACAGCATTAACCCTCAATATACCCAAATACACAGCATAATACCCTCACATATACCCAAATACACAGCATTATATCCAAATACACAGCATTATACCCTCAATATACCCAAATACACAGCATTTATACCCTCAATACCCAAATACACAGCATTAATATCCAAATACACAGCATTTATACCCTCAATATACCCAATACACAGCGTTATATCCAAATACACAGCATTATACCCTCACTATACCCAAAATACACAGCATTATACCCTCAATATACCCAAATACACAGCATTATACCCTCAATATACCAAAATACACAGCATTATATCCAAATACACAGCAATACCCTCACTATACCCCAAATACACAGCATTATACCCTCAATATACCCAAATACACAGCATTATATCCAAATACACAGCATTATACCCTCACTATACCCAAAATACACAGCATTATACCCTCATATACCCAAAATACACAGCATTATACCCGTCAATATACCCAATACACAGCATTATACCCTCAATATACCCAAATACACAGCATTATATCCAAATACACAGCATTATACCCTCAATATACCCAAATACACAGCGTTATATCCAATACACAGCATTATACCCTCACTATACCCAAATACCACAGCATTATACCCTCAATATACCAAATACACAGCATTATACCCTCAATATACCAAATACACAGCATTATATCCAAATACACAGCATTATACCCTCACTATACCCAAATACACAGCATTATACCCTCAATTACCCAAATACACAGCATTATACCCTCAATATACCCAAATACACAGCATTATATCCCAAATACACAGCATTATATCCTCACTATACCCAAATACACAGCATTATACCCTCAATATACCCAAATACACAGCATTTATACCCTCAATATACCCAAAAATACACAGCATTATATCCAAATACACAGCATTATACCCTCAATATTACCCAAATACACAGCGTTATATCAAATACACAGCATTATACCCTCACTATACCCAAATACACAGCATTATACCCTCAATATACCCAAATACACAGCATTATACCCTCAATATACCCAAATACACAGCATTATATCCAAATACACAGCATTATACCCTCACTATACCCAAATACACAGCATTATACCCTCAATATACCCAAATACACAGCATTATACCCTCAATATACCCAAATACACAGCATTATATCCAAATACACAGCATTATATCCTCACTATACCCAAATACACAGCATTTATATACCCAAATACAGCATTATACCCTCACTATACCCAATACACAGCATTATATCCAAATACACAGCATATATACCCTCACTATACCCAAATACACAGCATATCATACCCTCAAATATACACAGCATTATACCCTCCTATACCCAAATACACAGGCATTATACCCTCAATATACCCAAATACACAGCATTATACCATCACTATACCCAAATACACAGCATTATACCCTCAATATACCCAAATACACAGCATTATATCCAAATACACAGCATTATATCCTCACTATACCCAAATACACAGCATTATACCCAAATACACAGCATTATACCCTCACTATACCCAAATACACAGCATTATATCCAAATACACAGCATTATACCCTCACTATACCCAAATACACAGCATTATACCCTCAATATACCCAAATACACAGCATTATACCCTCAATATACCCAAATACACAGCATTATACCATCACTATACCCAAATACACAGCATTATACCCTCAATATACCCAAATACACAGCATTTATCCCTCAATATTACCCAATACACAGCATTTATACCATCACTATACCCAAATACACAGCATTATATTCCAAATACACAGCATATATCCTCAATATATCCAAATACACAGCTTTACCCTCAATATACCCAAATACACAGCATTATACCCTCAATATACCAAATACACAGCATTATACCATCACTTACCCAAATACACAGCATTATACCCTCAATATACCCAAATACACAGCATTATACCCTCACATATACCCAAATACACAGCATTATACCATCACTATACCCAAATACACAGCATATACCCAAATACACAGCATATACCCTCAATATACCCAAATTACACAGCATATATACCCCAAATACACAGCATTATACCCTCACTATACCCAAATACACAGCATTATACCCTCAATATACCCAAATACACAGCATTATACCCTCAATATACCCAAATACACAGCATTATACCCTCACTATACCCAAATACACAGCATTATACCCTCAATATACCCAAATACACAGCATTATACCCTCACTATACCCAAATACACAGCATTATACCCAAATACACAGCATTATACCCTCACTATACCCAAATACACAGCATTATACCCTCACTATACCCAAATACACAGCATTATACCCAAATACACAGCATTATACCCTCACTATACCCAAATACACAGCATTATACCCTCAATATACCCAAATACACAGCATTATACCCTCACTATACCCAAATACACAGCATTATATCCAATACACAGGCATTATACCCAAATACACAGCATCTTATACCTCAATATACCCAAAATACACAGCATTTACCCTCACTATACCCAAATACACAGCATTATACCCTCAATATACCCAAATACACAGCATTATACCCAAATACACAGCATTATACCCTCACTATACCCAAATACACAGCATTATACCCTCACTATACCCAAATACACAGCATTATACCCAAATACACAGCATTATACCCTCACTATACCCAAATACACAGCATTATACCCTCACTATACCCAAATACACAGCATTATATCCAAATACACAGTATTATACCCAAATACACAGCATTATACCCTCACTATACCCAAATACACAGCATTATACCCAAATACACAGCATTATACCCTCAATATACCCAAATACACAGCATTATACCCTCACTATACCCAAATACACAGCATTATATCCAAATACACAGCATTATACCTCACTATACCCAAATACACAGCATTATACCCAAATACACAGCATTATACCCTCACTATACCCAATAATTACACACATTATACCCCAATATACCCAAATACACAGCATTATATCCTCATATACCCCAAATACAACAGCATATACCCTCACTATACCCAAATACACAGCATTATACCCTCAATATACCCAATACACAGCATTTACCCAATACACAAGCATTATACCCTCAATATACCCAAAATACACACGCATATACCCTCACTATACCCAAATACACAGCATTTATATCCAAATACACAGCATTATACCCTCACTATACCCAAATACACAGCTTATACCTCAATATACCCAATACACAGCATTATACCCTCACTATACCCAAATACACAGCATTATACCCTCAATATACCCAAATACACAGCATTATACCATCACTATACCCAAATACACAGCATTATCCCTCAATATACCCAAATACACAGCATTATATCCAAATACACAGCATTATATCCTCACATACCAAATACACAGCATTATACCCAAATACACAGCATTATACCCTCACTATACCAAATACACAGCATATATCCAATACACAGCATATTACCCTCACATATACCCAAATACACAGCATTATACCCTCAATATACCCAAATACCAGCATTATACCCTAATATACCCATACACAGCATTATACCATCACTATACCCAAGACACAGCATATACCCTCAATATACCAAATACACAGCATTATTACCCTCAATTACCCAAATACACAGCATTATACCATCACTATACCCATACACAGCATTATACCCAAATACACAGCATTATACCCTCAATATACCCCAAATACACAGCATTTATACCCAAATACACAGCATTATACCTCTCACTATACCCAAATACACAGCATTATACCCTCAATATACCCAAATACACAGCTTATACCCTCAATATACCCAAATACACAGCATATACCCTCACTATACCCAAATACACAGCTTATACCCTCAATATACCAAAATACACAGCTTATACCCTCACTATACCCAAAATACACAGCATTATACCCAAATACACGCATTATACCCTCACTTATACCCAATACACAGCATTTATACCCTCACTATACCCAAATACACAGCATTATACCCAAAACACAGCATTATACCCTCACTATACCCAAATACACAGCATTATACCCTCATATACCCAAATACACAGTTATACCCTCACTATACCCAAATACACAGCATTATATCAAATACACAGCATTATACCCAAATACACAGCATTATACCCTCAATATACCCAAATACACAGCATTATACCTCACTATACCCAAATACACAGCATTATACCTCAATATACCCAAATACACAGCATTATTTACCCAATACACAGCTTATACCCTCACTATACCCAAATACACAGCATTTACCCTCACTATACCAATACACAGCATTATACCCAATAACACAGCATTATACCCTCACTATACCCATACACAGCATTATACCCCACTATACCCATACACAGCATTATATCCAATACACATTTTACCCAATACACAGCATTATACCCTCCACTATACCCAAATACACATTATACCCAATACACAGCATTATACCCTCAATATACCCATACACAGCATTATTCCCTCACATTACCCAAATACACGCATTATACCCAATACACAGCATTATACCCACTTACCCAATACCACAGCATTATATCCAATACACAGCATTTATATCCTCACTATACCAAATACACAGCAATTACCCAAATACACAGCATTATACCCTCACTATACCAAATACACAGCTATACCTCAATATACCCAAATACACAGAATTATATCCTCACTATACCCAAATACACGTTATACCCTCACTATACCCAAATACACAGCATTATACCCTCAATTATACCCAAAATACACAGCATTATACCCAAATACACAGCCATATCCCTCAATATACCCAACTACACAGCATTATACCCAATACACAGCATCTATACCCTCCAATATACCCAATACACAGTTATATCCTCTCAATTATACCCAAATACACAGCATTATCCCTCAACTATACCCAAATACACAGGCATTATACCCTCACTATACCCAATACACAGCATTATACCCAATACACATCATTAACCCTCACTATACCCAATAACACAGCATTATACCCAAATACACAGCATTATACCCTCACTATACCCAAATACACAGCATTTTACCCTCACTATACCCAAATACACAGCATTATATCCAAATACACAGCATCTATACCCAAATACACAGCATTATACCCTCACTATACCCAAAATACACAGCATTATATCAAATACACCAGCATTATACCCAAATACACAGCATATACCCTGACTATACCCAAATACACAGCATTATACCAAATTACACAGCATTTATACCCACACTATACCCCAAATACACAGCATTATATCCAAAACACAGCTTATATCCTCACATAACCCAAATACACAGCATTATACCCTCACTATACCCAAATACACACATTATATCCTCACTATACAAAATACACAGCACATTAACCTCACTATACCCAAATACACAGCATTATACCCTCAATATATCCAAATACACAGCATTATACCCAAAATACACAGCATATATACCCTCACTATACCCAAATACACAGCATATTATCCTCAATATACCCAAATACACAGGCATTATATCCAAATAACACAGCATTATACCCAAATACACAGCATTATACCCTCAATATACCCAAATACACAGCATTATACCCTCAATATAACCAAATACACAGCATTATACCCAATACACAGCAATACCCTCACTATACCCAAATACACAGCATTATACCCTCAATATACCAAATACACAAGCATATTACCCTCACTATACCCAAATACACAGCATTATACCCAATACACAGCATTATACCCTCACTATACCCAAATACACAGCATTATACCCTCACTATACCCAAATACACAGCATTATATCCAAATACACAGTATTATACCCAAATACACAGCATTATACCCTCACTATACCAAATACACAGCATTATACCCAAATACACAGCATTATACCCTCACATTACCCAAATACACCGCATTATACCCTCAATATACCCAATACACAGCATTATACCCTCACTATACCCAAATACACAGCATTATATCCAAATACACAGCTTATACCCAAATACACGCATTTACCCTCAATATACCCAAATTACACAGCATTATACCTCACTATACCCAATACACAGCATTATACCCTCAATATACCCAAATACACAGCATTATACCCACAATACACAGCATTATACCCTCACTATACCCAATACACAGCATTATACCCTCACGATACCCAATACACAGCAATTATACCCAAATACACAGCATTATACCCTCACTATACCCAAATACACAGCATTATACCCTCACATATACCCAATACACAGCATTATATCCAAATACACAGTATTATACCCAAATACACAGCATTATACCCTCACTATACCCAAATACACGCATATACCCAAATACACCAGCATTATATACCCTCACTATACCCAAATACACAGCATTATACCCTCACTATACCCAAATACACAGCATTATACCAAACACAGCATTATACCCTCACTATACCCAATACACAGATTATATCCAAAATACACAGCATTATATCCTCACTATACCCAAATACACAGCATTATTACCCTCAATATACCCAAATACACAGCATTATACCCTCAATTATACCCAAATACACAGCATTATACCCAAATACACAGCATTATACCCTCACTATACCCAAATACACAGCATATATATCCAAATACACAGCATTATATCCTCACCTAACCCAAATACACAGCATTATTACCCTCACTATACTCAAAATACACAGCATTTATACCCTCAATATACCCAAATACACAGCATTATACCCTCAATTACCCAAATACCACAGTATTATACCCTCACATACCCAAATACACAGCATTATACCCTCACTATACCCAAATACACAGCATTATACCCAAATACACAGCATTATACCCAAATACACAGCATTATATCCAAATACACAGCATTATATCCAAATACACAGCATTATATCCTCACTATACCCAAATACACAGCATTATACCCTCACTATACTCAAATACACAGCATTATACCCTCAATATACCCAAATACACAGCATTATACCCAAATACACAGCATTATACCCTCATATACCCCAATACACAGCATTATACCAAATACACAGCATTATACCTCAATATACCCAAATACACAGCATATATCCTCAATATACCCAAATACACAGCATTATACCCTCACTATACCAAATACACAGCATTATACCCTCACTTACCCAAATACACAGCATTATACCCAAATACACATCATTATACCCTCACTATACCCAATACACCAGCATTATACCTCACTATACCCCAAATACACAGCATTATACCCTCACTATACCCAATTAACAGCATTATACCCAAATACACAGCATATACCCTTCACTATACCAAATACACAGCATTATACCCTCACTATACCCAAATACACAGCATTATATCAAATACACAGCATTATACCCAAATACACAGCATTATACCCTCACTATACCCAAATACACAGCATTATACCCTCACTATACCCAAATACACAGCATTATATCCAAATACACAGCATTATACCCAAATACACAGCATTATACCCTCACTATACCCAAATACACAGCATTATACCCAAATACACAGCATTATACCCTCACTATACCCAAATACACAGCATTATATCCTCACTATACCCAAATACACAGCATTATATCCTCACTATACCCAAATACACAGCATTATACCCTCACTATACCCAAATACACAGCATTATATCCTCACTATACCCAAATACACAGCATTATACCCTCACTATACCCAAATACACAGCATTATACCCTCAATATACCCAAATACACAGCATTATATCCTCACTATACCCAAATACACAGCATTATACCCTCACTATACCCAAATACACAGCATTATACCCTCACTATATCCAAATACACAGCATTATACCCAAATACACAGCATTATACCCTCACTATACCCAAATACACAGCATTATATCCTCAATATACCCAAATACACAGCATTATACCCTCACTATACCCAAATACACAGCATTATATCCTCAATATACCCAAATACACAGCATTATATCCCAATACACAGCATTATACCCAAGACACCAGTATTATATACCTCAATATACCCAATACACAGCATTATTACCCAAAATACACCGCATTATATCCTCAATATACCCAAATACACAGCATTTTACCCTCAATATACCCAAATTACACAGCATTATACCCTCAATATACCCAAATACACAGCATTATATCCTCACTATACCCAAATACACAGCATTATATCCAAAAACACAGCATTATACCCTCACTATACCCAAATACACAGCATTATACCCTCACTATACCCAAATACACAGCATTATACCCAAATACACAGCATTATACCCTCAATATACCCAAATACACAGCATTATACCCTCACTATACCCAAATACACAGCATTATATCCTCACTATACCCAAATACACAGCATTATATCCAAATACACAGCATTATACCCTCACTATACCCAAATACACAGCATTATATCCAAATACACAGCATTATACCCTCAATATACCCAAATACACAGCATTATACCCTCAATATACCCAAATACACAGCATTATACCCTCAATATATCCAAATACACAGCATTATATCCTCAATATACCCAAATACACAGCATTATACCTAATATACACAGCATTATATCCTCAATATACCCAAATAACAGCATTATATCCAAATACACAGCATTATACCCTCACTATACCCAAATACACAGCATTATACCCAAATACAGCATTTATACCCTCACTATACCCAAAATACACAGCATTATACCCAAATCACAGCATTATACCCTCACTATACCCAAATACACAGCATTATACCCAAATACACAGCATTATATCCTCAATATACCCAAATACACAGCATTATACCCTCAATATACCCAAATACACAGCATTATATCCTTACTATATCCAAATACACAGCATTATACCCAAATACACAGCATTATACCCTCACTATACCCAAATACACAGCATTATATCCAAGTACACAGCATTATACCCTCACTATACCCAAATACACAGCATTATACCCTCAATATACCCAAATACACAGCATTATATCCTCAATATACCCAAATACACAGCATTATACCCAAATACACAGCATTATACCCTCAATATACCCAAATACACAGCATTATACCCAAATACACAGCATTATACCCTCACTATACCCAAATACACAGCATTATACCCTCACTATACCCAAATACACAGCATTATATCCAAATACACAGCATTATACCCTCAATATACCCAAATACACAGCATTATATCCAAATACACAGCATTATACCCTCAATATACCCAAATACACAGCATTATATCCAAATACACAGCATTATACCCTCACTATACCCAAATACACAGCATTATATCCAAATACACAGCATTATACCCTCAATATACCCAAATACACAGCATTATACCTAAATACACAGCATTATATCCTCAATATACCCAAATACACAGCATTATATCCAAATACACAGCATTATACCCTCACTATACCCAAATACACAGCATTATACCCAAATACACAGCATTATACCCTCACTATACCCAAATACACAGCATTATACCCAAATACACAGCATTATACCCACACAGCATTATACCCAAATACACAGCATTATACCCTCAATATACCCAAATACACAGCATTATACCCAAATACACAGCATTATACCCTCAATATACCCAAATAACAGCATTATACCCTCGCTATACCCAAATACACAGCATTATACCCTCAATATACCCAAATACACAGCATTATACCCAAATACACAGCATTATATCCTCACTATACCCAAATACACAGCATTATACCTAAATACACAGCATTATACCTCACTATACCCAAATACACAGCATTATATCCAAATACACAGCATTATACCCTCAATATACCCAAATACACAGCATTATACCCTCACTATATCCAAATACACAGCATTATACCCTCAATATACCCAAATACACAGCATTATATCCAAATACACAGCATTATACCCTCAATATATCCAAATACACAGCATTATACCCTCAATATACCCAAATACACAGCATTATACCCAAATACACAGCATTATATCCTCACTATACCCAAATACACAGCATTATACCTAAATACACAGCATTATACCTCACTATACCCAAATACACAGCATTATATCCTCACTATATCCAAATACACAGCATTATACCCTCAATATACCCAAATACACAGCATTATACCCTCACTATATCCAAATACACAGCATTATACCCTCAATATACCCAAATACACAGCATTATATCCAAATACACAGCATTATACCCTCACTATATCCAAATACACAGCATTATATCCTCACTATACCCAAATACACAGCATTATATCCAAATACACAGCATTATACCCTCAATATACCCAAATACACAGCATTATACCTAAATACACAGCATTATATCCTCAATATACCCAAATACACAGCATTATATCCAAATACACAGCATTATACCCTCAATATACCCAAATACACAGCATTATACCCTCACTATACCCAAATACACAGCATTATACCTTCACTATACCCAAATACACAGCATTATACCCTCAATATGCACCAAAACACAGCATTGTACCCTAAATATATCCAAATACGCAGCATTATACCCAAATATACACCATTTATATTATGTATAACTATATACGGGGCCTCAGAGGGGTCTGATAACTTTATATAAATATTGTGAGCTGGGAAACAGGTAGCGGGTGCAATCGCTCTCTGGGGTGAGCACTCTTGAAAGGTTCAGAGACCAGACCAGTGACTTTCCTTCAAACGGTGGTACATTTATTGCAGCAACCCACAGGCTATATACCACGCCAGTGGCGTAACTAGAAACCTGAGGGCCCCGGTGCAAGAATCCATGACGGCCCCCCCCCCAAAAAACATCCATATTTTAACTTTTTTATTATTATTATTGCAGGATAAAAAGAGTACACCATTTATATTAGTTCAATTTACCTTAATTCTTAACAGTTGTAGTTTCAGGATAGGATTTGGTCACTGGGCAGGTCGCACTGATGACCTGCAAAATATAAAGAAAAATCCATAAATCAAGGAAATTGTACATCCATTTGACAAAGTTATAGCAAAAGATCTATATGGCAACAAGAATATGACAATTTAAATAGAAAATATAAGACTGTACATATGCACACACAGACAGACACACACACACACACACAGACACACACACACACACACACACACAGACTTACTCAAATGTCCACAGAAGCGGCAGAGAAGCTTCAAAAAAAGGGTCCACAACAGGGCCAACAATAATAACAAACATCAACTTTTTCAAGAACTGGAACTATGTCTAATGGATAAAAACCTGTAAAATAAAAAAGTTGTACAACAATTAGTATAGTTGAATGAAGGTAGTATTGAACAAAACAGCCATTCTTTCAACTGAAGCGGAGCATATCTCAGAACAAACCATGCAAGGAGCAAACCTAAACGGGGTTAGTTTGTTTAACTGTTAAAAACTCTGAAACCGTGTTAATAACTTGTAACAGAACGTAATATAGCTTTACTTACTACTGCCGTTAGAAGTTACGACGCCTTGCTTTGGCTTCAGCAAAAGTCCTCTACGATGCTTTCGATGTTCAGTCTTCGAGCTCTCTCATTTTCGATGCTTAACAAAGCAAGCCCAGAAAGTCTTTGTTGAGACATGGTGTTTCGCAAATAACTTTTGATTAGTTTTAACTTTGAGAATGACCTTTCTGCAGTTGCTACGGTTACTGGGAGGGTGAGGAACAAACGTAGTGCGACACAAACATCTGGGACTGTAGAAGACAGTGCACTGTTTTCAACGAGCAGGAGATGAGCAAGGTCCTTAACAGTGAACAACTACGAACCTCTTCCTGAAGTGCGAACGGAATGAAAGAAGTTGCCCCGGAAAATCTGCGGATATATCCTCATTGTAAATTCCTGCAGTTTATTGCTTCTGATATTACATTCTCATCGGATTCAGAGGCGAGCATGGCTGGCTGAATTATTTTGAATCTATGAAAGACTGCATTCATTCCCTTAAATCGGTCTGACAAGTGGTTTGTGATAATGTCCAAACACCTATAAAACACAGTCGTTTTGAAGCGTTCCTCTGGATCAGCTAATCTTTGATCCATGCACAGCTCATCAAAGTGGCGCTTCACTTTTTTAATTCTTTTATTTGTAAACTCTGCTGAAATTCCTCACTTTTCTGTAAGTGCCGCTGCGGTTTTCTTAGCTTCCTCAAAGTGATCCCTGTGGGTGGAAAGGGCTGTCACACATTCTGAATGAGCCGCACTGGACAGTTCCAGATCTTTAGATTGCAAAAACCTTTGAAATTATATTTACATGGCTGAAGATTTTTGTTTGGAGGACAACGAGTAACACAAACTCAAAAGATTCCATTTTCTTCTTTTAAATTTGCAGCATCATCTCTTTCCTTTGTTTTGATGAGAGAGAGAGAAGTTTTGATAAAGCCTGCATGATGTCAACAAAACGAACCGCAAGTGACAGCAGAGAATCGTGTCTAGAAGACCACCTTGTAGGGCAAAGCCTTTAATGTCACAGAAGATTCAGACGTGAATGAGGAGAGAAAGGCCCATCCGCGTCCACTTTCCCCAAAGAAGGTGTATAAATTGTGTACCACATCAAACAATGAGGTCACTTCCGCTATGTCAGTGACAGCATCCTGAATCACTAGATTTAGATTGTGTGCTGCACAATGACATACAGGCATTCTTTTCCCTCTTTGCTATCCGAGCCTGTACACCAGAATAAACACCACTCATTGTTGCTGCACCATCATAACCCTGACCACGACACTTTGATAAATCAAGGCCCTTGCTCTCTACGCAGGCGACAATATTACGTTCAATCTGCTGCTGCTCTCTGATCCTCAATGACATGAAACCCTAAGAAAGCCTCATTTACTGTGACACGCAGGCTCTCAGATTCTGATCTCTTTCCACAGAGACATATCGAAATATCTGACTCATTTCATCAACCTTGGATATATCCTGTGTGTGTCCATTATTATGGAATAAAATTGTGCTTCTTGTATTTCAGACACAATTCATTTTGCACTTTTTTTGGATAGAATTTCTATTAATTGGTTTTGTATTTGTGGGTCAAATATTTTAACGTGCCTTTTTGGTAACTGAAGAAGTTCCTTTAAAAGGATCATACTCGCCAGCAGCTCTATGATGGAGAGAAAGTTCCCATTGTTAACCTCTCCCAGACGCTCTCGGTGCCACGAAAGGCTAGATTACACATTGCCTGGGTTAATGTCACATTAACAATTCTGTGTAAGATTTGCCTCCAAAAGGTTTTTTCCTTCTAATCTGGTTTTCATTTTCCTCATCAATTGTTTTATTACGCCTCCAGTGATCATAGACGACACAATGATTCCTAATATGATTTGTGAACATTCATGAATCTGAAATTCTTGCAGACAGCCTCTGCCACTTCTGGATCCCTTTTGCCCATGCAGGCTCAAATCCCACCTTTTTACGTCAGCAAAACAGCCAGCATGCTCACAGTACGCAGCATTAAGCTTTGGAGAGTAACAAAGCCACATTCACAGAAAGTTTAAGCCCTGTTTTTGTCACTCTCTCATAATAACGCTCAGAAAAGCACCTTTTCTGTGCATCATTATCCCGCGGGAAAGGTCCTGGAGGTCTACATGGGCCATGAGCTAAAATAAACTTTTTTACATTTGTATCTGTGATGGTGACTGGGTAATGCCCCCTATCGGTCACAAATTTCTCACCCTCTACACTACTTCCCACAGCACTTGAAGATTCTCTAATGCTCGCCAGATCTGAATCATCAATGTTGGTGGTTGTCTAAAGGTTGGTCTTGCATTGAGCTGCTGCCTTCAAGTGGATCTCTGTTCTCGTCTTCCAGTGTAGACTCGGTGGAATGAGTGCCCTCAATGATTGCCATCTCACCAATTTGTGCTATATTTGCACTTTCTTCTTCAATACTTTTTTCAGTTTCCTCACTGCTAACCTTAGAACTCTGAGCCACAGTTTTAGGAGTGGAGAAGAACTGGCTTATTTTAGGGAGTGTAGCGCTCACTCCCGGAGGAGCCGCTGAAATTGAACCTCGGGTCAGTCTCCCCGCACTAGGGAATAAATATACTCCAGCACCGTTGTGGATTTTATAAATTATATAGTTTACTAGAATAAATGACATATAATGAATAACACGGTGTTCGAATATATATTTACAGTACTTCGTAATGCGAGAAACGCGCAGCGGAAAAGAAATACGATGCTTCGTATTTCGAGGAAACGTGCAGCGGAAAAGAAATACAAGGTTTTGTAATTCGAGAAACGCGCAGCGGAAAATAAACACGATGTTTCGTAATTCGAGAAACGCGCAGCGGAAAATAAATGGAAAATTATCTTTAACCCCTTTTTGATTGGGGAGTGAGTCCCGCACAGGTTGGTCCCGGAATGTAAGTGTGTGTGTGTGTTATGGTACCCGGGTACACTATTCAACTGGCCAGTGAATTGCTTAAGAGGTATCTTCGACTAGTCAAGTTGGGCCCTGTGGGTTTTGGAAACAAACAGCAGCGTGCTTCTTGGTTTTACAACGGCCTAGAAGGCCTCTCACCCATCCGCCAAATACTTGAGGCTCCGCTTGACCCAGGACGTCTCTCCGCTCGATATTGACTGGGGTTCTCTTGGCTTCTGGATCCGCTGTCTGGCTTTCTGCTCCTGCCGCGACTTGTCCAGCTTACCGCCTGCTCTCCCAGTCCGATCGACCTGCAGTTACTCCTAACTCGGGGTCCTCTGGCTTCCTCAATAGCAGCTTGGGTAATCTTGTGGATCACTGGGTCTCCCTTTGGAAAGGCTGAGTAACCCGATCTGTAACTCCGTTAGGCCGCACCTGCGCTCCGGCCTGGACACTGTTACGTTCTGCAGCACTGTGTCTTGTCTCTCTCACTCCCTGGCGCGCTCTGCCAGCTCTCCCCACGAGGCTCAGGATGTAAGTCCCTGTGTCCCACCCACTTCCTGTGTCCGTTCCCAAAGCATGCCGGGAAATGTAGTCCCAATGTAATATTCAGTGTCTCACATTGCGCTTGTCTCCCTCCGGTGGCCAAAAATAGGTACTGCCACAATAAGGAATTAAACACAGCGCTACAGGAGTTTTTGAAGTTTCATCTGCTCTTCCTTTGCCTTTTTACGCTTGTGAGCATCGCTCTTGGACTGAGTGGATGACGACATTATATATTTCTGTAAATAAAGCATATGACAGCTAATAGTATGCAAGCTCTTTAGGCAAGGAGGTAATGTTGTATCTATTGAGATAATCAAAATTATTTAATGTTTAAATTCAACCATTTTTACAAAGATCAGTCATGCATGGCCCTACTTCTTTTCATTAACCCTCCCCACTCTTTTCAATTCATAACCCCCCAGTCTTCTCATTTGCCAATTGTATCAGCCAAGTGCGGTAAATGTTACAGCCAAGTGCGGTAACAGCCAAGTGCGGTATAAACGTTACAGCCAAGTGCGGTAAATGTTACAGCCAAGTGCGGAAAACAGAACAAACAGGATCATTCAGCCTGAATCTCAAACGGAATGCAATTGGCATTGTAGACACCCCCCCCCCCGTAATGCAGGAGCCAGGAGGCCACCTTATTGAAAGCCCCCGTAACGCAGGCTGAGCTGAGGCAGGCCACCATAGTTACTCAAGGCCCCCAGCTCCCACCCACAGTACTCATGGTCATGGGCTCAGCCGCACCCACGGTAATGCAGGCCTGGCTGCCATATTGGAAGGGGCCCCCCCAGCGGCCCCCATGATAACGCAGGCCTGGCAGGCTGTCTGACAATATTGGTATTGAGGCCCCCCAGGCCCCCACCCACCCCAATTTGATTTTGAATGAACATAAAATTACCTGAGTCAGGTGGCGACGGCGTGCTGCTGATGTGAGTGTGGCCCAGGCCGCAGGAGAGACAGCAGTGTGACGACTGTCACTGGCAGAGTCTGCTGCAGCGGTGGTGCGGTGGTGGCGCCAGGGCCCAGCTCCAGCTGAATGAGTCAGTCAGTAGACAGAGAGAGTGACTGTCACGGGGGTCCAGCCGGGGCACGTCACGGGTCGGGAGGGACTGGAGTCTGCTGCGATGTGGTGGCGGCCGGGTGTGGGTCACTCGTCTCACGTCACGACGAGCGGGTGCCAGACTGACTGTCAGCACTCAGCAGTGACAAACAGACAGTGTGACACTGACACTCACTCACTGTCTGTGACGGTGCGTGGCATGCACTGAGTGTGACTGACTGTCTGTGAGGAGCGGATGGACTCGGGAGCCTGCGCTGAGACTGAGTGTAGGAGCCAGAGGAGAGGACACTACTGGAGCCGCCCTGGAGGAGTCTGGAGACGCAGCTCGGGCGGGAGAGGAAGCGACGCGTTCCGGCCACGAGGAGAAAGGGCGCGCATGAATTTCCAGGTCGGCGCCCGCTCGCTGTCTCCTTGGCCGCGCCCACACACACATGGACACATGTGCGGGCGGAGGCTGAGCAGGCGAGCTGCGAGCAGGGAGAGGGGGACAGCCGGACGGGGGAGGAAGGAACTTAATCATGATTGGAAGATCATGACGAGCAACCGAGGGCTATCATCGGAACGCGTTCGCAGCTGCTGGCAAAAATAGTGCGCTATGAAAAAGTGCGAAAACGAAATTCTCCCCAAGCAAGTGGGCACCCTTAAGCGGCGGAATTGCCAGGGCCCGGTCGCAGTTGCGACCGCTGCGACCCTGGTAGTTCCGCCACTGTACCACGCTGTACAGTGCTCAAAAATAGACACTTCAAAAGCAAAGAAAATTCCTAGCCGTGTCCCGGCACTAACTAAACATACAATAGTCCTGACTATCAACCTGTGCAAACCTAGTGCTTGTCAGGCTTCAGCAAACTAGCATGACCAACCTTGTGCTCCAGCAGATAGAGACTGCTCCCCAGGTTCCAGAGCGATGTCTGTTTGCCTCAACTGCACTAAATTGCCACAGAGGCCAAGTGCAAAGCCAGGGGCTTACTAGAGGTTCTGGAAGGTGTAAGAGAGGAATCTGGGTGACACATAAACCCCAGACAGGACCTTTCCTTGCTCTCTACATGACGCCCTGTTACATACCCTCCCCCCTTGTTTCAACCCCCTGGGTGGAACACTGACAGCTACACAAGCGTAGACTCTGGACAGAGCATCTACATTGGCCATTTTTATACCCGGGCGATGCTTCACAGTGAAGCTGTATTATTATTATTGTTATTCTTTATTTATAAAGCGCCAGCATATTCCGCAGCGCTGTACAATAAGCACAGTATAGACAGGGTTACAATACATTGAACAACATTTGACAAAGAGGAGATGAGGGCCCTATTCCCGTAGGAACTCACAATCTAGGAGGGTTGGGGTTGGAAACAGGAGGAGAGGACTGTAAGGTGAGAGTGATTGATGGTTGCGTCAGTGAGTTGGGGGGTCGGCTTCCCTAAATAGGAATGTTTTAAGGGAGCGTTTGAAGGAAGAGAAGTTAGGGGAAAGTCTGACAGTACGAGGGAGAGCGTTCCAGAGAGTGGGGGCTGCGCGTGAGAAATCCTGCAGTCTATCATGGGAAGAGGTGATGCGGGGAGAAGCTAGGCGCAGGTCACTGTTTGACCTTAGGGAGCGGGCTGGGGTGTATTTGGTGATTAGTGAGGACAGGTAGTGGGGAGCTGAGTTAGTGAGGGTTTTGTAGGTAAGGATAAGGATTTTGAACTTAATTCTGCAGTGGATGGGGAGCCAGTGAAGGGACTCGCAGAGGGGAGCGGCAGAGACAGAGCGGCGGGTGAGGTGAATTAGCCTGGCGGAGGCATTCAGGATGGATTGTAGGGGGGAGAGGCGGGACAGAGGGAGGCCAGATAAGAGATTATTGCAATAGTTGAGTCGGGAGATTACCAGGGCGTGTATGAGTTGTTTTGTGGTGACAGCGGTAAGAAATGGCCGAATTCTGGAAATATTACGCAGTTGATATCGGCAGGAGGAGGAAAGAGACTTGATGTGGGGGATGAAGGAAAGAGCAGAGTCAAGTGTAACTCCAAGACAGCGAACTTGGTTTGATGGGGAGATGGTGATACCCTCCACCGTGATAGAGAAGTCAGGAGGTGGGAAGGCATTGGAGGGAGGAATAAGTAGGAGTTCAGTCTTTGACATGTTGATCTTTAGGTGGTGGGAGGCCATCCAGGAGGAGATGCCAGATAAACAGTCACTGACTTTTGAAAGGACAGGGGGAGAGAGATCAGGGGTAGAGAGGTAGATCTGAGTGTCATCAGCGTAGAGGTGGTAATTAAAGCCAAAGCTGTTGATGATTTTGCCCAGGGAGGAGGTGTAGATGAAAAAGAGCAGAGGACCAAGGACAGAGCCTTGAGGTACACCAACAGATAGAGGCAATGAGGAGTAGGAGTTACCAGAAAAGGACACACAGAAGGACCTGTTGGATAAATAGGAGTCAACCCAAGCAAGTGCAGTGTCACCGAGACCCAGAGAGTTGAGGGTCTGTAGAAGGAGGGGGTGGTCAACAGTGTCAAAAGCAGCCGAGAGGTCAAGCAGGATGAGAATAGAATAGTGGCCGTGTTTTTTAGCAGTTAGGAGGTCGTTGGTGACTTTGGTTAGGGCAGTTTCAGTTGAGTGTAGGGGACGGAAGCCAGATTGCAGGGGGTCAAGTAGGGAATTGGAGGACAGGAAGAGGGAGAGGCGGTTGAAGACTAGTTTTTCTAAGAGCTTAGAGGTAAAGGGAAGCAGGGATACAGGGCGGTAGTTGGATGGAGAGTTGGGATCGAGGGATGGTTTCTTTAGTAAAGGGGTAACTAGCGCGTGTTTGAAGGCGGATGGAAAGGAGCCAGTGGAGAGAGATAGGTTGAAGATGTGTGTGAGAGCAGGGGTGAGGGAGGAGGAGAGGGGAGGAATTAGATGTGAGGGAATGGGGTCGAGCGGGCACGTGGTGAGATGTGAGGAGGACAATAAGGAATTGACTTCCTCCTCAGTGGCTGGGAGGAAGCGGCAGAGGGTGGCAGAGGGGACCTCTGGGAGTGGAGGTGGCAGATAACTATCTTGTGTTGGGATGTTGCTTCTGATAGTTAGAGTTTTACTGAGGAAGTAGTCTGCCAGGTCTTGAGCGCTGAAGGCAGCTGTGGGGGGAGGTGCAGGTGGGTAGAGGAGGGTGTTGAAGGTGGACCAGAGCCGTTTAGGGTTGGAGGACAGCGTAGATATAAGAGATGAGAAGAAGGATTGTTTGGCCAAGTGGAGGGCAGAGGTGTATGACCGGAGAATAAACTTGAAGTGAACAAAATCAGCTTCAGAGCGGGATTTCCTCCAGGCACGCTCTGCGGTGCGGGAGCATCTTTGCCGGTAGCGAGTCTGGAGGGTGTGCCAGTAGTCCTGTAATGCCAGAAACCAACGGTTCATCCGTCTTTTTGTATCCTTTTTAGTGCCATCCATTTGAGGGGAGCATGGTCAGTCACCAGATCAAACTGGCGCCCTAATAAATAATATCTTAATGCGTCCAATGCCCATTTAATAGCCAAACCCTCCTTCTCAATCACTGCATATTTCTGTTCGTGATCGTTTAGTTTTCTGCTTAAGTACACTACAGGGTGTTCCTCACCATTATGTACCTGTGACAAAACTGCCCTTAGACCAACAACAGATGCATCAGTTTGGACTACAAAGTCCTTGGAAAAATCAGGGGAGTAGAGGATTGACTGTGCACAAAGAGCCCTCTTCAGGACCTGGAAAGATTCCTCTGCTTCTGGGGACCAATTGACCATCAAATTCTTCCCTTTGGTAAGGTCTGTCAATGGGGCTGCAAGAGTTGCAAACTTTGGGATAAACCTCCTGTAGTATCCCGTTATCCCAAGGAAAGTTCTGACTTGTTTTTTGCTGGTGGGACGTGGCCACTCCTGAATGGCTTCTACTTTGTTTAACTGGGGTTTTATGACTCCACGCCCAAAGTATTTGGCTTCTTCTAACCCCAGGGCACATTTTTTTGGATTAGCGGTGATACCTGCTCTATGGAGAGTTTCCAAGACAGCTTGGACTCGAGGCAAATGAGATTCCCAGTCAGTGCTATGTACTACTATGTGATCTAAGTATGCTGCATCATACTGTTGGTGGGGTCTCAAAAGTTTGTCCATAGCTCTCTAAATGTAGCCCAAAAGGCATCTTTTTATATCGAAACAAACACTCAGGGGTTACAAAGGCGGTCTTCTCCTTGGCGCCTTCTGTCAGTGGAATCTGCCAATATCCTTTGGTCAAGTCCAAAGTTGTCAGATAACGAGCTGTGCCCAGTCGGTCTATAAGTTCGTCTACCCAGGCCATAGGATAAGTGTCAAACTTAGTCACTGAATTGCGCTTCCTAAAATCTTTGCAAAACCTCCAACTCCCATCTGACTTTGGGACTAGGACAATGGGACTGGACCAGTCACTACTGGACTCTTCAATGATGTCTAGCTCAAGTATTTTCTTCACCTCACCACTGATGTCTTTCCTCCTTGCCTCAGGAATACGGTAAGGCTTAAGTTTAACCCGGGCCCCTGGTTCAGTAACAATGTCATGTTGTGTTACCGACGTCTGACCAGGCAGCTCTGAAAATTTCTCTCGTTTTTTTATTAAAAACTCTATGACTTCCTGCTTTTGTGATTTAGACAGCGACTCAACAATTTTTACTTCAGGGACCTGAGGGGGTTCAGTATCCAGCTGGTGGACTACTGGGATGGATCCAGCAGATAGCGATACTCTATCTTTCCAGGGCTTTAGCAAGTTCACATGGTATATTTGCTCTTGTTTTCTTTTCCCGGGTTGGTGAATTTTAGAATTTACTTCCCTGACTCTCTCTATCACTTCAAAAGGGACCTTGCCACTTAGCAAGGAACTTGCTCTCAACCGTGGGAACTAATACCAGCACCCTGTCGCCAGGTGAGAAAATGCGGATTCAAGCATCCTTGCTATATATTCTCTGCTGAGCTGCTTGCGATCAAGCTAAATGCTCTTTTACAATTGGCATTACCACTGTAATTCTGTCCTGCATCTGTGAAATATGCTCAATAATGCTTTTGTGGGGTGTCTTTCCCCCTCCCAGGTCTCTTTGGCTATGTCCAGAAGTCCCCGAGGGTGTCTCCCATAAAGCAATTCAAATGGAGAGTACCCTGTAGAGGACTGAGGAATTTCTCTGATGGCAAACATCAGGTATGGAAGCAAATAGTCCCAGTTTTTCAGCATGCTTTTTAAGGTTTTATTAAATCGCTCTACTAGGCCGTCGGTTTGAGGATTGTATACCGAGGTTCGCAAATGCATCACCTTAAACAACTTGCACAATTCTTTTGTCACTCGTGGCATAAATGGGGTACCTTGGACCACCTCACCTGAGCTCACCTTCCCCTGATTGTCCCTGCATATCAGGAAGCTACGCCCTCCAGTATTCACTTCCACATTGAAGTCCCTGACTGCGATACCTGTTTGCCAAAGCTCCCTGAACCTCTTGACAAATGACAACCACCTGATTACTCTACCAAAGACTCCAAAGACCTTCTGTTTCTATATCTGGACATTTCATCATTCTACCGGTACCCTCCCATCCTTCTGCCCCCCATCTAGGATCCCTGTGTACCAGACCCATTGCTGAACTCTGACCACTCTATTGCCTGTTCCCTGCCTGATTCTACGTTCTTGCCTGATTCTATGTTCTTGTATATATCTGTTTAGTTCATGTCTTTTATGTTCTTGTGTTTATTCTATAATAAACACCCTTTTGTTACTCTGAACCTGCCTCTTTCACTGCATCCTGGGCTCACAACCCCACCCTGCTATACCAAATCACAGTCTACACGTGACAGAATGTGGAAGTCTAAACCCTGTGAGCCCGCAGTGATCTACAGTTGTGTTCAGAATTATTCAACCCCCACTGAAATTGAGTGTTTTGGCCAGTTTGACATTGATTTTGATCATTAAGTCATCTTGCTTACAATTAAATCAAAGAGGCACGTGTAGGTCAGACAAATATAACATAACATTTATAATGAAATAATCACAAATGTCTTTTATGTGCTCACATCATTATCAGTTTTATTCAACCCCCAAGTGACATTCAATCTTAGTACAACATCCTTTTACAGTTATAACAGCTTTTAAACGTGAAGCATAGCTTGACACAAGTGTCTTGCAGCGATCTACGGGTATCTTCGCCCATTTGTCATGGGCAAAAGCCTCCAGTTCAGTCACATTCTTAGGCTTGCGCACTGCAACTGCTTTCTTTAAGTCCCACCAGAGGTTCTCAATCGGATTTAAGTCAGGTGACTGCGATGGCCACTCCAAAATGTTCCAGCCTTTAATCTGCAACCATGCTCTAGTGGACTTGGAGGTATGCTTGGGATCATTGTCCTGTTGAAAGGTCCAATGTCTCCCAAGCCTCAGGTTTGTGACGGACTGCATCACATTGTCATCCAATATCTCCTGGTACTGAAGAGAATTCATGGTACCTTGCACACGCTGAAGCTTCCCTGTACCTGCAGAAGCAAAACAGCCCCAAAGCATGATTGACTCCCCGCCATGCTTCACAGTAGGCAAGGTGTTCTTTTCTTCATAGGCCTTGTTCTTCCTCCTCCAAACATAGCGTTGATCCATGGGCCCAAACAGTTCTAATTTTGTTTCATCAGTCCACAGAACACTATCCCAAAATGTCTGTGGTTTGTCCACATGACTTTTGGCATACTGCAGTCGACTCTTCTTATTCTTTGGAGACAGCAAGGGGGTGCGCCTGGGAGTTCTGGCATGGAGGCCTTCATTACGCAGTGTGCGCCGTATTGTCTGAGCTGAAACTTCAGTACCCACATCTGACAAATCTTTTCTCAGTTCCTCAGCAGTCACACGGGGACTTTTCTCCACTCTACGCTTCAGGTATCGCACAGCAGTCGAAGTCAGCATCTTCTTTCTGCCACGACCAGGTAGCGTTTCAACAGTGCCCTTTGCCTTGAATTTGCGAATGATGCTTCCTATGGTCTCTCTTGGTATGTTTAACATCTTTGCAATCTTCTTATAGCCATTGCCCTTCCTGTGAAGAGTAATCACCTCTTCTCTTGTCTTCCTGGACCATTCTCTTGACTTCACCATGTTTGTAACCACACCAGTAAATGTCTAGAAGGAGCTGAGTATCACAGTCATTTTAAAGCTGCCTAATTGGTGCTTATTATGCTTTATTGCTGCTCCGTGACATCCACAGGTGTTTTCAATACCTGATTGAAAACACTTGAATGAACCTCTGTTCTTCAGAGTGGTAGTCTTTAAGGGGTTGAATAATTGTGTCAATGAAGAATTCACAAAAGAAACATTTACTACTGTATTACAAAACCAATTGATGTCATTTTAGTTGCATATGGTTCTTTAAAAAGTCCTTGTAGGATTTCATTCTGAATACAATTACAAATGTCACTAAATTCCCTAAAACCCTTTACAGCATTGGGGGTTGAATCATTTTGAACACAACTGTATACTGTGGTGGAAAACTTAAAAGATACCATTCTGAAGATCCAGCAGTACCTGGACTTCCTGCTTGATTACATGCAGCAAAACTTAAGGGGCACCTCATCTAAGGTGCGCATTCCTGCTACAGAGGGAGCCAGAGGACCGCTGACCCCAGAAGAAAAGGCAAGGAGGAGGGCGCTAGACCTCTGCTTCTATTGTGGGGGTCATTCGCATGCAATATCGGCCTGCACACTGCGCCCACCAAAGCCAGGTACAAAAAGTCTTACCAAGCCTGTTTCTGCGAAGCCTGTTTGTACCAAGCCTGCACCTGTCAAGACCACAAAGTTGATGGTGAAACCAGTACCCACCCAGCCAAAAATAGCTGCACCAACTGTCAGGCCCACAAAGTCTTCGTTGGGGAAACCGGTGCCTGCCCTGCAAAAAATGACTTCATCAACTGTCAAGCAAAAAAAGCATGCAACCAAGGAAAAACCCCTATCCTAGCCTGCTCCCAGAAGAACTCTGGTAATTAGACCTCAACAAAAGCGTGCTCCTGCTCCCAGAAGACCTGAGCCACAAGCTACCAGACTCTCTGCATCCAGAGGCCAGGTTTCTCAGGAAGTTTCTTCTGAGGGGTCAAACCAGGAGACCCCTATGGAGTGCGCAGAACCAGAGTCTGACCCTGAAGTGCCCATGGAGCAGGAATCCATAGACGCTGAGCCAGCCATGCCAATGGAGATAGAGCCTAGCCAACACCTCATGGCTGGTGTTACCAGAGATCCCGAACCCAGCCCGCTACCTCCATGCTGCGCATACGCCTCAAACGGGACTGTCGTTCGCAGGGAGGACCTGGAGGTCTTCGAATTGGCCCTGAGACTCCGAGAAGCCGCTCCTCACCGGCACGCTGTGCCACCTTCACCATGTCCTTCTGCTCATGACTCGGAGCCAGAAGAGGAAGCCGCTGATGCTGGTCTGGACCTTTCCAGACAGACTGCACGCCGCACCCAGGGACCCCCAGGTCAGCATGAGGGGTATGTTGGCGTTGCCAGATCTGTCTGTCGCCCAGCTGGAGTGACTTACCGTACCGCTGTACCCCACTATTTCCTGGGGAAGGACTACAATCCCTTTAGTGACTCCTCTGGTGAATCCGACCTTGAAGGGGAACCAAGTGAGGAGAATTTGCCTTCCATAAGTCCAGCCACCTATCTGTGCCGCTCAGTGGCCAACTACAGAACTCCAGCTACCAAAACCATCTCGAGTGCACCATGCCAGAGATCTGCCTTCATTGGCACCCTCTTCTCCATGCCACCCACAGTTGTTCGGTTGCCTGTGAAACCGAAACCCCAAGAGCTGGAGGCTCACCCATGCCTCATTGAATTGGAGGTTGAGCAAAAGTCAGAGGTACCCGATACCCACCTCTGCCAAGATTCTCCAGGTCTTGGCTATGCCGCTGTTTGTGCCCAAACAAACCAAGCCGAAGTTCGTATCCAGCCAAGTCAAGCTGCAACCCTGTCCCTTCCTAGCCGTGTGTCACCACAGGGTCGCCGCAGAGCCAAGCCGGTTGCTGCCCAGCAGAGTGACTACAAACCGTGCCTAGCCGAGGTTGCTGCCGTGTCATGCTGCCCTGCATCCCGCAGGATCTCCACAGGTCGCTGCCCTGCATCCCGCAGGATCTCCAGAGGTCGCTGCCCTGCATCCCGCAGGATCTCCAGAGGTCGCTGCCCTGCTTCCCGCAGGATCTCCAGAGGTCGCTGCAATGCATCCCGCAGGATCTCCAGAGGTCGCTGCCCTGCATCCCGCAGGATCTCCAGAGCTGTCACCGCCACGGGGCCGTCGCCGCCGCCATAAAGCCAAGCCGCTCACTGCCTAGCAGAAGGAAGGTACCCAGGTCGCCGCAGAGCCGTGCTGTACCCAGGTCGCCGCAGAGCCGTGCTGTACCTAGGTCACCGCAGTTGAGCTGTGCAGTACCAAGGTCGCCGCTGTTGAGCCGGGCAGTACCAAGGTCGCCGCCGTTGAGCCGTGCAGTACCAAGGTTTCCGCCGTTGAGCCGTGCAGTACCAAGGTCGTCGCCAAGGGCGATGCCCCTCCAAGCCTCGCCAAGGGTGCTGCCCCTCCGTGCCTCACCAAGGGCGCTGCCCCTCTGTGCCTCGCCAAGGGCGCTGCGCCAAGCCCAGCTGTTGCTGTGGAGACCACCATGCCCACTACCCATTGATGGCAGTTTCCAGCTATAGCCGCGCCAAGGAGGGTTTGGGGGTTTGCCAAAGTTGACTCTCCCATCCCTCACAGCCGCAAGTTCGGGCTTGTTCCTGGACAACCATGCCAAGGAACTACACATATTGGCACCACTGTCTCTACCCCAGAAGGCACCATCAGTATGGAACCTTTGCCTCCAGGGTTCCTATATGCCTCAAATGGGACAGTGATCAGGTGCCTGGACCTCCAAGTGTTCCCAGACATTCAGAGCACCCGAAGATCGCTCCTCAAGGACAGAGTCTTGCCAAACCCTGTTTTCAACAACTCCGCCAGTGACCCCTCACCAGAAGATCAGGGTTCCTGCACGGTACAAGGACTCTTTATGGACGCTCCTACTGCCCGTAGGTTAGCTTTAGCCGTCCAGGGGTCGGCTCTTAAGGGGGGAGTAGTGTCAGGGTCACCACGCTCTGGCCCCTGTCACTCACGCTAACCCTGCGCTATGAACAATGCACCTTCCTGAACTTTCTGAATGCACTGACGTTCTGGCCCTGGAGCCTCACCTGAGCTCACCTTCCCCTGATTGTCCCTGCATATCAGGAAGCTACACCCTCCAGTATTCACTTCCACATTGAAGTCCCTGACTGCGATACCTTTTTGCCAAAGCTCCCTGAACCTCTTGACAACCACCTGATTCCTCTACCAAGGACCCTCTGTTTCTATATCTGGACATTTCATCATTCTACTGGTACCCCCCCATCCTTCTGCCCCCCATCTAGGATCCCTGTGTACCAGACCCATTGCTGAACTCTGACCACTCTATTGCCTGTTCCCTGCCTGATTCTACGTTTTTGCCTGATTCTATGTTCTTGTATATATCTGGTTAGTTCATGTCTTTTATGTTCTTGTGTTTATTCTATAATAAACACCCTTTTGTTACTCTGAACCTGCCTCTTTCACTGCATCCTGGGCTCACAACCCCACCCTGCTATACCAAATCACAGTCTACACGTGACACAAGGGTACTAAGGGACTCCGAAAATGAGGTAGGGGTGCAGACATTTGACAAACCGGACAAGATTTGCAATAGTTTTCAATATCTTTTTGTACCCCAGGCCAGTAAAACCTCTCTAAAACCCTTTCAGTGGTTTTCTCGGTAACTAAATGACCCCCCAATAAGTGTCCATGGGCAAGCTCCAATACCACCTTTTTGTACGGTTTGTGGACCACTAATTGCTCAATAATTTAATTGTTCTTTTTATACACACGATATAGCATGTCATCATTACTAATGAAATAAGGAAAAGAGAGCCTATTCCCTGGGTCAACAGCTTCCCCACTGATCAGCATAATATTTTCCCAGGCCCTCACAAGACTAGGATCTTTCCTCTGCTCACTACCAAAGTTCTCTCTATGAGTGTTAAGATCTGCAAACTCTAGAGTAGCTTCAGTTTCAGCAGAGGGCGGTCTATCCTCATTGACTATAGGGCCATCAGACTCTTCCAATTCTCCTGCCAAAACAGAGAAGGGAAAGTCAGGGGACCCCCAAGAGGAATCCTCTGAATACAACTGCTCTGCAGCAGCCATGTATTCTGATTCAGTCTCTGGTTTAGAAGCTGTGGCACAGTCTGGGTGTTCCCAGAGTTCCCAAAATTCAGGGAAGTCTCTCCCTCTAATTACATCATGCACCAAGTGAGGCACAACCCCAACCAAGTACCTCAGATCACCCCGTGCGGCTCCAAACTTCACAGCTACTATAGGATACTCCCGAGTATCACCATGCACACACACTACAGCAACCTTTTTAGCCCGGAAGTTCACAGAGCCTAAGGGTTACTAAACTTCCAGAGTCCAGCAAAGCAGTAACATGCTTATCATTCACAGTTATTGCACACATGTGTTTTCCCTTCACTGGCACTGCGGTGCATGAAATAGTGGAAAACAAAGACTGCCGTCTTTCCTTGAAAGACAAGTCACACTGCATAGGCTCATCAGTTGATGGACAGTTCACAGCTACATGTCCAAGTTCCTGGCAACGAAAACATCTAACATTCCTCAGGTTAGGTCTGCTGATGGGCACTGGTTTTCCTGCTTTGGAATGCCAACCTCCCCCCATTTTTAAATCAGCAGTTTTTCCCCCTGCTTCCTTGCCGCGCTCACCACCCACTTTCCCTGGAACAGTCTTACCGATTGCTGAGGGAGGCCATGGCTTTGGGCGGAAAGTCCATGGGCTCACCGGGGAGGAGTTCAAGTCCTCAGCTACAAAATACCGCTCAACAATCTCCACAAGCTGATCGACCGACTTAGGGTCCCCTTGGGTCACCCAATTTTGCAAGATGATTGGTAAGGATCTTAGGAAGCGATCCATGACTACCCGCTAAATGATCTGTGGCCCCGATAGGGACTCTGGTTGCAGCCATTTTTGGACGAGGTGGATGAAGTCAAACCTCTGTGACCGTAGCGACTTCCCAGCTTGCTAGGACCAGTTGTTAACACGCTGTGCTCGCACTGCCAAAGTAACACCTCGCCGTGCTAGTATCTCCAGCTTGACCTTGTTTTAATCCATGGCATCCACAGACTCCAAATCATAATATGCATTCTGTGATTCGCCAGTTAAGGGGGCGCCACCAGTGCAGCCCACCGTGTGTTAGGCCATGCTTCCCTCTCAGCGGTTCTTTCAAATGTTAACAGGAAGGCTTCTGGATCATCCTCTGCTGTCATCTTGGAAAGGAAGCATCTAACATGGCTGGGCGAGGCGTTGTCTATAGAATCTGCAGTTTGCAGGGGAGACCTCTGTGCCAGCGTCTATATCACCTCCGTCAGTCTTACGTTGTTCTTCAGTAGCAACTGCAAGGTTTTCAAAAAACATTTGTGTCTGTCCCTGTACAGCACTGATCTGCTGCTGCGTCTGCATGTGCAGCACCTGAGTCTGCTTCTGCAGAGCATTTAACATGTCCCGCTGTGTAGCATTAGCCTGTTGCTGTGCTGCATTAGCCAACACCAACTGTTTTAGAACTTCATCCATTTTCTGTCACTCAGGTACTGGCCCTTTAAATAGCAGATTCTTGCTATCACTTGCCCGCATCCTCCACCATATGTGACCTGGGAAATAGGTAGCAGGTGCGATTGCTCTCTAGGGTGAGCACTCTTGAAAAGTTCAGAGACCAGACCAATGACTTGCCTTCAAACGGTGGTACATTTATTGCTGCAACCCACAGGTTATATACTGTGCTGTACAGTGCTCAAAAGTAAACACTTAAAAAAAACCTAATAAAATTCCTAGCCGTGTCCCGGCACTAACTAAACATAGGATAGTCCTGACTATCAACCTGTACAAACCTATTGTTTGTCGGGCTTCAGCAAACCCTCATGACCAACCTTGTGCTCCAGCAGATAGAGACTGTCTGCTCCCCAGAGCAATGTCTGTTAGCCTCAGTGGCAATTTAGTGCAGGTGAGGCAAAGTGCAAAACCAGGGGCATACTATAGGTTCCGGAAGGTGTGAGACGAATCTGGGTGACACATAAACCCCGGACAGGACCTTTCCTTGCTCTCTACATGATGCCCTGTTACAATATATATGGGGCCTCAGAGGGATCTGATAACTTTATATAAATATATACGGGGCCTCAGAGGGATGATAACTTTATATAAATATATACGGGGCCTCAGAGGGGTCTGATAACTTTATATAAATATATACGGTTCCTCAAGGGGGTCTGATAACTTTATATAAATATATACGGGGCCTCAGAGGGGGTCTGATAACTTTATATATTTATACGGGGCCTCAGAGGGGTCTGATAACTTTATATAAATATATACGGGGTCATTATAAACCATTGTCTGGAAACCTATTCATTAACAGGACTATACACAGGACACAAGGTCACCCATTTACACTGGAAGAAAGGAAATTCTGCCTAAAGCATAGGAAGGGTTATTTTATGGTGAGAACAATAAAGCCGTGGAATTCTCTGCCTGTTGAGGTGGTTAGGTCAGAGACTGTACAGGCTTTTAGGCTCGTGTCAGACGAGCGCAGTGTTCACGTCCGTGTTGCCGCATATTTTAATGTCCGTGGTAGCATACAATTATGATCAACAGAGACCCACACACGAAGTAAGTGTGCACAGAATGCGCTCGTCTGTCGTCTGACCATAGTCTTAAACAGCGACTGGATGACTTCCTGCAGACACAGAATATTAAGGGTTAAGCAGCGACTGGATGACTTCCTGCAGACACAGAATATTAAGGGTTAAGCAGCGACTGGATGACTTCCTGCAGACACAGAATATTAAGGGTTATAATATTTAATATGTGGGTAAAAGCTTCTTGATCCGGGGAGAATCTGACGCCATCTGGGGGACAAGAAGGAATGTTTCCCAGTGTGTTGCATATTGGCGAGCGCTTCAGACTGGGTTTTTTTTGCTTCTTTTGGATCAACAGCAACAGGTGACGTGTGAAAGGCTGAACCCGATGGACGCACAGATTTTTTCAGCCTGTGTAACGGCACATATTGGGGTTTTCAAACATGGAATTAAAATGGATTTTATTTACAAAACATTTAAAACACCAATAAAACACGGATTCATTTCTACGTAACATAAACCCTGATACTGATCTACTTAAGGGGTTATTCAAAGAGAGTCAAATTGGCTACCGAATTGCACCGAACGGTGAGTTTCCCCATACAATAAAGTCACGTGACCATTCGGCTATTCAGAGAGCAGGCAGTGAAATACATTGCCGGTTCGGCGGCAGTGAAATGCGGTGCCTGTTCGGCGGCAGTGAAATGCCTCGATGTTCAGTGGTTTCATTCGACAGGTTTAAATCAGGCGAATCCCATAGGCTTCAATGTAAAAAAATATTCAAACCGTTTATTCTTTTAATCTGCAGCAACAAGTCTCTTTATATGTTGATTTTTTTTAGGATCTTTCAGGCATTTTTTTGCAAAATATTTTTTCAGGTTTTCTCTAAAGCATTTTTTTTCTGTAACAGACCTTTTTATTGTTATTCATAGGATCTTATATAGAAACATAGAAAAATGTCGGCAGATAAGAACCTTTCGGCCCATCTAGTCTGCCCAATTACATGGATACTTTACCTGGATTTATCTTTTGTTTAGGATAGCCTTATGCCTATCCCATGCCTGCTTAAATTCAATTACTGTTTTGGCCTCTACCACTTCTACTGGAAGACTGTTCCATGTATCCACCACCCTCTCAGTAAAATAATGCTTCCTGATGTTACTTTTAAACCTTTGCCCCTCTAATCTAAGACTATGTCTCTCTTGTTTTGCTATTTTGTTTCCTTTTAAATATACTCCCTTCCTCTACCTTGTGGATTCCCTTTACGTATTTAAATGTTTCTATCATATCTCCTCTGTCTCGTCTTTTTTCCAAGCTGTACATGTTAAGATCATTAAGCCTTTCCTGGTAACTTTTCTCCTTCAAGCCGTACACCATTTTAGTAGCCCTTCTCTGAACTCTCTCTAAGATGTCTATATCCTTCTGGAGATATGGTCTCCAGTACTGCACACAGTACTCCAAGTGAGGTCTCACCAGTGCTCTGTACAGTGGCATGAGCACTTCCCTTTTCCTACTGCTAATACCTCTCCCTACACAACCAAGCATTCTGCTAGCATTTCCTGCTGCTCTATTACATTGACTACTTACCCTTAGATCCTCTGAAATAATGACCCCTAAATCCCTTTCCTCAGATGTTGAGGTTAGGACTGTATCAAATATTCTATATTCAGCCCTTGGGTTTTTACGTCCCAGGTGCATTATCTTGCACTTATCCACATTAAAACTCAATTGCCACAACTCCGACCATTTTTTTAGTTTACCTAAATCATTTGTCATTTGGCTGATCCCTCCAGGAACGTCAACCCTGTTGCAAATCTTTGTGTCATCAGCAAAAAGACATACTTTTCCATTAATACCTTCTGCAATATCACTAATAAAAATATTAAAGAGAATGGGTCCAAGTACTGACCCCTGAGGTACCCCACTGGTAACAAGACCTTGTGCCGAATAAACTCCATTTACCACAACCCTCTGTTGTCTGTCACTCAGCCACTGCCTAATCCAGTCAACAATATTGGAATCTAAACTCAAAGATTGCAATTTATTGATAAGCCTTCTATGCGGAACAGTATCAAAAGCCTTACTGAAATCTAAATAAGCAATGTCTACTGCACCACCTGTGTCTATTATTTTTGTTACCCAATCAAAAAAATCAATAAGATTAGTTTGGCATGATCTCCCTGAGGTAAACCCATGTTGTTTCTGATCCTGTAATCTATGTGTTTTTAGATGTTCAACAATCCTTTCCTTTAACATGGTTTCCATTAATTTCCCCACTACTGACGTAAGACTAACTGGCCTATAGTTCCCCGATTCCTCCCTACTACCCTTCTTGTAAATGGGCACAACATTTGCTAATTTCCAGTCTTCTGGGACGACTCCCGTTAACAAGGATTGGTTAAATAAATCTGTTAACGGTTTTGCTATTACATCACTGAGCTCTTTTAATAATTTAGGGTGGATCCCATCAGGCCCCATTGACTTATTTGTCTTTACTTTAGACAGCTGCTGTAGAACCTCCTCCTCTGTAAACTGATATGTAAATGTCTCTTTAGTGTTCTCTCCTAACTGAGGTCCCTTTCCTTCCTTTTCTTCTGCAAAGACTGAACAAAAATATTCATTGAGGCAGTCAGCGAGACTTTTATCCTCTTCTACATACCTTCCTTCCTTTGTTTTTAATCGAACTAATCCTTGTTTTACTTTTCTTTTCTCGTTTATGTATCTAAAAAATGTTTTGTCCCCCTTTTTTACTGACTGAGCTATTTTCCTCTTCTGCATGTGCTTTGGAAGCTCTTATAAATTGCTTTGCCTCTTTCTGCCTAATCTTATAGGTTTGCCTATCTTCTTCACTCTGAGTTGTTTTATAATTATTGAATGCTGTCTTTTTGTTCTTCACTATTTTGGCCACTTCTGCAGAGTACCACAGTGGTTTCTTCCCTTTTTTGTTTTTGCTAACAAGCCGAATGCAATTTCCTGTGGCCTTCAATAATGCTTCCTTTAAATAATCCCATTTCTCCTGGACTCCCTTTAAACTCCTCCAGTCTGATAATGACTCCTTCACACAAAATCTCATTTTAGAAAAATCAGTTTTTTTAAAGTCTAAAACTTTCGTTCTTGTGTGGTGCGGCTCCATCCCTGTTGTTATATTAAACCATACTGACTGGTGATCACTAGATCCCAAATTTTCACCTACAACAACGTCCGATACCAAACCTCCATTTGTGAGTATTAAATCCAATATGGCCTCTTTACGGGTCGGCTCCTCAACTACTTGTGTTAGAGATAATCCCAGTAGGGAGTTTAGAATATTTGTACTCCTGGTGCACCCAGCTGTTTTGGTTTTCCAGTTCACATCAGGAAGATTAAAGTCCCCCATGATAATAACTTCCCCTTCATTGCCATTTTGGCTATTTCCTCAACCAGCAGATTATTTAGTTCTTCTGCTTGTCCAGGGGGTCTATAGATCACACCTACACGAGCTACTGTATGATTGCCAAATGTTAGCGTAACCCAAACTGACTCTATGTTCACCTCGCTCACTTTTATTTGGTTCGTTTTTATGTTGTTTTTCACATACAGGGCCACTCCTCGTCCTTTCCTACCTTCTCTGTCTTTTCTATATAAAGAGTACCCCGGTATTGTTATGTCCCAGTTATTTTTCTCACTGAACCATGTCTCAGTAACCGCCACTAAATCTACTTTTTCAGCTGCCATCATTGCCTCTAGTTCATTGATTTTATTGACTAAACTGCGAGCATTTGTAGACACGACTCTGAGCTTGTCATTTTTTACCTCGCATGTTGCTTGCACCCTCCGATTTAGTTTTGGGGGACAATCGGGCAGATTGTTTTTTACCCTTTTTTTGTCCCCCCTCCTAGTTTAAATATTTCTTTGCGAAACCTTTGAACTTCTCACTGAGAACATATGTTCCCCTATGAGTAAGATGCAAACCATCTTTTTTATACAGTTCCTTTCTGCTCCAATTAGAGCTATCATGGGACACAAAGCCAAATCCTTGCTCCCGACACCATTCCCGAAGCCACAAATTGAATTCCCTATTGCACATCTGCCTATCTTGAATGTTATGCACAGGCAAAACTTCAGAGAATGACACAGTGGACGCAATCTGCTGTATTTCACCTCCAAAGAACAAAAATCTTCCTTAATCTCAGAAACCTCATTGCTAGCCAAGTCATTTGTCCCTAGATGGACTAGAACATCCACTTCCCCTTGTTGCTTTGCTTGTTTGACAATATTGAGAATACGTCTCTTGTCTCTACGAGCAGTAGCCCCAGGAAGACATCTCACCAAACCACTACTCTCCAGCGCAACACCTCTTATGATAGAATCACCCAGCAACAATTGCCTTCTATCAAGTCCCACCTTTTCATTTTTGTCCTTGGTTGCAGTGCTGCATACCTTAGGCATAGTGGATGGTGGTTCCTCAACTATGGTGTCTAAGCCTACATCCGTCTTATCACTAAATTATTTTCATGCATTTGTTTTGATTAAACGCCTTTTAAAAGTTGCAATTTTTTTTACCCCTGCTCAGCGGCTGGTTGGCATTTTTTGGCAGCATTCGATGGCTGATCGGAGGTGTTCGGTCTGTATGGCGGATCGTTGGCTGCAGGTGCTCTCAGCGGATCGTCGGGTGCGTTCAGCGGCTTATCGGATGATTTTTCGGTGGCGTTCGGCAGTTTATCGAATGCGTTAGGCGGGTTGATCGGCAGCGCCCAGCGGTTCCATTTGGCGCACTTTGAGAGCCTTGTGGTGAATGCCGAATTGAACTCGCCAAAGTGCGCTGAATGAAAAAGCGCCAGAATTTGGGTGTTCTTTGAATAACCCCTTTAGTACGTCTCCCCAGTGAATGGTCATTTGAGCCTCCTGGATTTGGTTCCAGCTGATTCATTTCGGGTGAATCTCCCTCAGCTTTACACATCTGACCCCCAAAACACCTGCTTCTCTTGCCATCAATCGGCACACTTTGGTAGGATGTACAGTTGCAAGAAAAAGTATGTGAACCCTTTGGGATTACGTGGAGTGTTGCATGAATTGGTCATAAAATGTGCTCTGATCTTCATCTAAATCACAACAATTTGAAAAACACAGTCTGCTTAAAATAATACAACACAAACATTATATGTTTTCATGTGTTTATTGAACAGAACATGTAAACATTCACAGTGCAGGATGGAAAAAGTATGTGAACCTTTGGACTTAACTGGTTGACCCTCCTTTGGCAGCAATAACCTCAACCAAACATTTCCTGTAGTTGCAGATCAGACCTGCACAACGATCTGGAGTAGTTTTGGACACTCCTCTTCACAAAACGGTTTCAGTGTAGCAATATTCTTGGGATGTCTGGTGTAAATCGCTCTCTTAAGGTCATGCCACAGCATTTCAATCGGGTTGAGGTCAGGACTCTGACTGGGCCACTCCAGAAGACGTATTTTGTTTTGTTGAAGCCATTCTATTGTTGAATTACTTGTATGCTTTGGGTCATTGTCCTGTTGCATCACCCATCCTCTGCGGAGCTTCAGTTGGCAGACAGATGGTCTTACGTTTTCCTGCAAAGTGTCTTGATAAACTCTGGAATTCATTTTTCCATCAATGACAACAATCCGTCCAGGCCCTGAGGCAGCAAAGCAGCCCCAAACCATGATGCTCCCTCCGCCATGTTTTACAGTGGGGATGAGGTTTTGATGTTGGTGTGCTGTGCCTTTTTTTCTCCACACATACAGAGTTATTCAGAGAACGTGAAAAGCAGGAGAATGACTGGAGAATGAAAAATTCTAGGTCAAAGTAGCAAAACCAGATAAATTCTCCCTTTCATCTCACTTTCCAAATCGGCTATTTTGACCTAGAATTTTTCATTCTCCTGCTTTTCACTCTCTCTGAATAACCCTGATAGTGTTGTGTGTTTTTTCCAAACAACTCAATTTTGGTTTCATCCGTCCACAGAATATTTTGCCAGTAGTGCTGTGGAACATCCAGGTGCTCTTTTGCAAACTTCAAACGTGCTGCAATATTCTTTTTGGACAGCAATGGCTTCCTCCGTGGTGTCCTCCCATGTCCTCCATTCTTGTTTAATGTTTTCCTTATTGTAGATGTGTCAACAAAAATGTTAGCATGTGCCAGAGATTTCTGTAAGTCTTTAGCTGACACTCTAGGATTCTTCTTTACCTCATTAAGCATTCTGCGCGGTGCTCCTGCAGTCATCTTTACAGGCCGACCACGCCTAGAGAGAGTAGCAACAGTGCTGAACTTTCTCCATTTGTAGACAGTCTGTCTTACCGTGGACACATGAACATCAAGGCTTTTGGAGATACTTTTGTAACCCTTTCCAGCTTCATGCAAGTCAACAATTCTTGATCGTAGGTCTTCTGAGAGCTCTTTTCTGTGAGGCATGGTTCACATCAGGCAGTGCTTCTTGAAACCAGTAAACCCAAAACTGGTGTGTGTTTTTAAAGGGCAGGACAGCTTTCAGCAACACATCCAATAATATCACACTGATTGGACTCCAGGTCGGCTCACTCCTGGCTCACATTAGCTCTTGGAGAAGGCATTAGGCTAGGGGTTCACATACTTTTTCCACCCTGCACTGTGAATGTTTACATGTTATGTTCAATAAACACATGAAAACATATAATGTTTGTGTTAGATTATTTTAAGCAGACGGTTTTTCAAGTTGTTGTGACTTAGATGAAGATCAGAGCACATTTTATGACCAATTCATGCAAAACTCCACGTAATCCCAAAGGGTTCACATACTTTTTCTTGCAACTGTATACACCTGTTTCCCTGTCCTGTCCGGGGTTCCTCACGGATCATTATAAGACATTCAGGTTCACAGGTTAATCCGCGTCAGTGTATCTCTGTGTGTTTATGGTCACTAGGATGAAAATCTCCCCTTTTCACAGATATTCACTGAACCCAATAAATAGAAGCTGGTAACGGTGTCTGTGACCTGCAAGGAAAACCTAAGCTCGCTCCCATCGCCAGTATCTCTTGCATTTCGGGTCATTATCGTCCGGGAGGTAGAGCAAGGGCTATAAGGAGCTACAGTGTTGGACTAACAAAGTGCACGGATCCCATAAAAAGTCATCTTGCAGCACAGCTGAAGACCTAGCAGCATTTCATCATTGCCCAACCAGTGCCGCATGTTCCTTTTTCAGTCTCAGCATTGGCCCAAATCCAGTCCCGTGGTTATCAATCAGCAGGTCCCACCCCAGTTACTAAAGGGTCCTTTTTGAGTGAATTTGCTGATGATTGAAAAGTAATTTCTTGCGGCTGAAAGATTTGCCACATTCATTGCACAGGTAGGGCCTCTCCCCCGTGTGAGTTCTCCGATGCGCAATAAGGTTGGATTTACAGCTGTAACCCTTTGCGCACTCTGAGCAGGCGTACGGCTTCACTCCGGAATGGGATTTCTGATGTTTCACCAGCGAGGAGTTGTGACTGAAGGACCTCCCACACACAGAGCAGTAGAAGGGTTTCTCCTTTGTGTGAGTCCTCTGGTGTCTAATAAGTTGGGACTTCTGGCTAAACCACTTCTTGCACTCGGGGCACATGAAGTGCTTCTCCCCCGTGTGAGCTCGCTCATGGGTGGCCAGATTCGACTTATTGGAAAAGCTTTTGCCGCACTCTGAGCAGGAGAAAGGCTTTTCTCCCGTGTGGGTTCTTTGATGCCTATATAGATGTGCATTTTGGCTAAAAGACTTCCCGCACTCAGAACACGAGAAAGGTCTCTCCCCCGTATGAATTCTAACGTGTTTGACTAGATTTGAGCTGCTTCTAAAATACTTCCCGCACTCGGAGCACGATAAAGCTTTCTTTCCTGTGTGAGATTGCTGATGCTGAGCCAGGGCCGAGCTGTGGCTAAAGGATTTCCTACACTCCAGACACGTGAAGGGTTTCTCTCCCACGTGAGATTTTTGATGGTTGATGAGATGAGCATTCCGGCCGAAACATTTCCCGCACTGAGCACATGAGAAAAGTTTCATGCCCGTGTGAGTTTTCTGATGAAGGAGGAGGTTTGTGTTACTGGCAAAACACTTCCCGCACTCGGAACATGAGAAGGGCTTCTCTCCCGTGTGAATTCGCTGGTGAATAACGAGCTGCGATTTTAGGTTGAAGCACTTCCCGCATTCGGTACAGAAGAAAGTGTTGCGACCGGCATGGGTTTTCTGGTGTTTAACGAAAGATGAATGCCAGGTGAAAAATTTCCCACAGTCAGAGCATGAGAAGGGCTTCTCCCCGGTGTGAAGTCTCTGATGAATCATAAGGTGTGAGTGCCACCGGAAACCTTTCCCACACTCAGGGCACGAGAAAGGTCCCTCTCCCCAGTGTGTTATCAGATGAGGGAACACACCAGACACAAAGCGATTCCCGTGACTGTGTGCGTTAGACACCTCGGTCTTTATTCGATGATATTTTTTCCCATTCCTCTTCCAGCTTCCACCACGATAACTCCGGCTAATGGACCCATCTGAAAAGGAAATAAAGATGATGTCATGGACCCCAGGATTGCAGGATCGGGGTCCTGTTGTTCGGAATGGGGTGTTCAGGGATTTTCTATGTAAGAATGTTATTGTCTGTTATCTGCTGATAGGGAATGCTGGAAGGCTAATCCTCTCCCAGGAATGTGTTAATATCGGTTTATGTTTTAGTAGTTGGTTAATCTGCTTGTCAGGCAAACACTGCCCCATTATCTGCTGTTTTAGACTGTAGCTGTTTACCATTAACGATTGTACTATCTCATTTAGGAACGTTGAGCAAATGTTTATCCCATTATCTGTCCTAGTCTAATTATGGATCACAACATTTTCTTGGGGAGGTTTTGTGTATGTAAATAACCAAACATAAATGTGTGCTGGTCTCCAATTAAAAGAGGTCTATTTTGACCCTACATGCAGTCACGACTCATGGTGTGGGTAGCAGACATGTACAGTTGTTGATCCCAGTTGCGGCAATTATCACTAACATCGTAGCGTAGTGACGCAAAGCGGCCATCGTACTCGAGAATGGTCGATGTGGTCCCCCAGATAGAGAGACTCGAGTTGAGTTAGGAGCTCCGTTACAGAGGAAGAAAAACCGACTGGAAGAAAAGAGTATCTGCTCTACTAATGGTAGGAAGAGTCAAACCCACTGAAACCAACTGGTTGGATCTTTACGGGTGGTCGGATCTATCAGAGCTGTGCATCCCAGATTTAAAGCCCGGGAAGCTCAATCTGCCAGTCATTACACCTGCAAGGCGGGCACACGCAGCCGCCTGTCACCATTTAAAGGTGACTAAGGGTTATGGTGGCAGGCGTGTCCCTTTCCGGCACGTTACGGTGGCTTTGTGTGACTCAATGTAAACGTCTGACAGACCTACGTTATGAATCGGGTGAAGATTAAAAAGTAAATTCTACTAAAACAAACGTCCCACAGGAATATACGCCAGGAGACCCCCCTTATGGTCTGGGGCCCCCTCATTCCTGATATATGTGGAGTGATATTTATATACAACCAAGGTCCCTAAGCACAATCCATGGGAAGCACCCGGAGCTGTGCCAAGTCCTCTCCTCTTCATCGGTGGAACGAAAGAAAAGCCAGAGCTGCTCAGAACAAGGGGCGTTGCGCATGCTTTATGACTAGAGGTCGTCCTCCTTCATGATCTCGTACCTGCCCCTATATATATGGGATTCTCAGTCGCACTAATCCGCTGGCGTCTTGACACACACGGCTCTTCTCCTCGCTCCATCACCAATATAACCGGAGGCGTCAAGCGGATCCACCCTGCGTGTAATGAAACCGACACAATAAAGCTCACCACACGCATTCCACCACCTATTGGATCATATCGGGGGACATGCGCCCCCCCCGCTGTGACAGATCTCCTATAAGGAGGGGGAGGGGACGTTCCTTACCCAGAGAGCATAGGGTCTGGTAATTCTCCATCATCACATCCCTGTAAAGCTCCTTCTCTTCTTCCTTTAAACAGTCCCACTCCTCCTGGGAGAAGTAAACGGCCACGTCCTCAAACTCACATTCAGCCTAAACAGCAAATGACCTCATTAATGTGACGCCATTATTTATCAGCACAAACTCACATATACCATGAGGAAGATTTCCTGCTTTCCCTGGCAATCTGGCGTCTTCCCCCGTGTAACTCATTCAAGCTTCCCCTCCCCCATCACTGGAGGAAGAAGGGAGGAGATAAGAGACATTGCAATGTCTGGGTCAATGTCTGCCTTACCTGTCCGTTCAGCCGCTCCTCTGTCTCTGACATGTGACCCGGGAACATCTCCATCACCTCCTCCGTCTCTGACATGTGACCCGGGGACCTCTCCATCACCTCCTCCGTCTCTGACATGTGACCCGGGGACCTCTCCATCACCTCCTCCATCTCTGACATGTGACCCGGGAACCTCTCCATCACCGCCTCCTTCTTCGGCTTTATTATCCGGTGGTGACTCGCTGCATCCGATCACTGGCCTCTGGTCCACGCTGAGACATTGAACAATGCCTGGTAACACAAATCCATCCCTGCAGACAAACACAACGCAAAGTGAGCCGCCATGACACAACGTCGCCAGGAGAGCAAACCACACAATGAACGAGATCCTGGAGGAGACAGAAGAAATGACAACAGAAATGTGTCACGTCCAGCAATTCCAGGGGGTCCCATGCCGCTCCGGGGGATGCCCGGCACCAGGCAGCACCATCCATGCTGCTGGCTGGCCGGGTGCTAGGTGATGTGCAGGCAATGGGAGGTTGCGTGGGTGCCCGGGAGGCGCCGCGTGATGAGGCGTAGTTGCCGATTTTTAAGCCAGACCACTCAAACGGACTCATTGCCCTGACATGGAGTTACTTCCTCAGCGCTTGGTGATTTTGATTCTACTGACTTCCCCGATCTGTGTACCAACTCTGCGTCCACTGACTACCCCGATCTGTGTACCGACTCTGCGTCCACTGACTACCCCGATCTGTGTACCGACTCTGCCTGACTGCCCCGATCTGTGTACCGACTCCGCCTGAGTGCCCCGATCTGTGTACCGACTCTGCCTGAGTGCCCCGATCTGTGTACCGACTCTGCCTGAGTGCCCCGATCTGTGTACCGACTCTGCCTGAGTGCCCCGATCTGTGTACCGACTCTGCCTGAGTGCCCCGATCTGTGTACCGACTCTGCCTGAGTGCCCCGATCTGTGTACCGACTCTGTGTCCACTGACTGCCCCGATCTGTGTACCGACTCTGCGTCCACTGACTACCCCGATCTGTGTACCGACTCTGCGTCCACTGACTACCCCGATCTGTGTACCGACTCTGCGTCCACTGACTACCCCGATCTGTGTACCGACTCTGCGTTCACTGACTACCCCGATCTGTGTACCGACTCTGCGTCCACTGACTGCCCCGATCTGTGTACCGACTCTGCGTCCACTGACTACCCCGAACTGACTACCCCGAACTGACTACCCCGATCTGTGTACCGACCCAGGTCTGAGAACTCCACTTTGTGTATCAACATTGTTGTGTCTGTGAACTGCGATTCATACACTGACACTCCTGTGTTTAAGATCCACGATTGGTGTATTGTCTCTGTGATACCTAAGAGATACAATTCGTAATTATGTTAAAGGAAAGGATTGTTGAACATCTAAAAACACATAGATTACAGGATCAGAAACAACATGGGTTTACCTCAGGGAGATCATGCCAAACTAATCTTATTGATTTTTTTGATTGGGTAACAAAAATAATAGACACAGGTGGTGCAGTAGACATTGCTTATTTAGATTTCAGTAAGGCTTTTGATACTGTTCCGCATAGAAGCTTATCAATAAATTGCAATCTTTGAGTTTGGATTCCAATATTGTTGAATGGATTAGGCAGTGACTGAGTGACAGGCAACAGAGGGTTGTGGTAAATGGAGTTTATTCGGCGTAAGGTCTTGTTACCAGTGGGGTACCTCAGCGGTCAGTACTTGGACCCATTCTCTTTAATATTTTTATTAGTGATATTGCAGAAGGTATTAATGGAAAAGTATGTCTTTTTGCTGATAACACAAAGATTTGCAACAGGGTTGACGTTCCTGGAGGGATCAGCCAAATGACAAATGATTTAGGTAAACTAAAAAAATGGTGGGAGTTGTGGCAATTGAGTTTTAATGTGGATAAGTGGAAGATAATGCACCTGGGACATAAAAACCCAAGGGCTGAATATAGAATATTTGATACAGTCCTAACCTCAACATCTGAGGAAAGGGATTTAGGGGTCATTATTTCAAAGGATCTAAGGGTAAGTAGTCAATGTAATAGAGCAGCAGGAAATGCTGGCAGAATGCTTGGAAATGCTGGCAGAATGCTTGGAAATGCTGGCAGAATGCTTGGTTGTGTAGGGAGAGCCTGTATTAGCAGTAGGAAAAGGGAAGTGCTCATGCCACTGTACAGAGCACTGGTGAGACCTCACTTGGAGTACTGTGTGCAGTACTGGAGACCGTATCTCCAGAAGGATATAGACATCTTAGAGAGAGTTCAGAGAAGGGCTACTAAAATGGTGTACGGCTTGAAGGAGAAAAGTTACCAGGAAAGGCTTAATGATCTTAACATGTATAGCTTGGAAAAAAGACGAGACAGAGGAGATATGATAGAAACTAGGGATGAACCGATAACACTTTTTTAAGACCGAGTACGAGTACCGATACTTTTGTTCAAGTACTCATCGATACCAAGTACCGATACTTTTATTTTATGTCATGTGACGCTTTCCAATAAGAACAGACCTCCTATAAAGCCCCCAGGTCTCATGGATATCCTGCCCCCCAGCTCATGGATAATTGCCCCCCAGCTCATGGAAATGCCCCCCAGCTCATGGATAATTGCCCCCCAGCTCATGGATAATTGCCCCCTGCTCATGGATAATTGCCCCCTGCTCATGGATATGCCCCCTGCTCATGGATATGCCCCCAGCTCATGGATAATTGCCCCCCAGCTCATGGATAATTGCCCCCTGCTCATGGATAATTGCCCCCTGCTCATGGATATGCCCCCTGCTCATGGATATGCCCCCAGCTCATGGATAATTGCCCCCCAGCTCATGGATAATTGCCCCCCAGCTCATGGATATCCTGCCCCCCAGCTCATGGATATGCCCCCTGCTCATGGATAATTTCCCCCCAGCTCATGGATAATGCCACCCCGCACTCTCCGCTCATACTTACCTTCCTTCAGCGACGCCGGGAAAGTCTTTGCGCGCGCGCGCGCTCTCCTTGGAAGGTCCCCAGCCGCGACCACATGGGACCATGTGATCGCGGCTGGGGTCCTTCCAACGAGCGCACGCGTGGAAACTTTCCCGACGTCGCTGAAGGAAGGTAAGTATGTGCGGAGAGCAGCTGCAGGGCCTGTCTGAATGCTCTATCTGCATTCAGACAGCCCTGCAGCTGCTCATTTTGTTTATACTTACCTTCCTTCAGCGACGCCGGGAAAGTTTCCGCGCGTGTGCTCGTTGGAAGGACCCCAGCCGCGATCACATGGTCCCACGTGGTCGCAGCTGGGGACCTTCCAAGGAGCGCGCGCGAAGACTTTCCCGGCGTCGCTGAAGGAAGGTAAGTATAAACAAAGGGCAGAGAGCAGCTGCAGGGCCTGTCTGAATGCCGATAGAGCATTCGGACAGCCGCCGCAGCCCCTCGGATACCGGCAAGCCGGCTCAATGCCGGCTTCCGGTATCGGAAAAAAATATCGGGGGTACTGCACGAGTACCAAGTACTCCTGCAGTACCCGGTATCAGCACCGATATCGATACTAGTATCGGTATCGGTGCAACCCTAATAGAAACATTTAAATACGTAAAGGGAATCCACAAGGTAGAGGAAGGGAGTATATTTAAAAGGAAACAAAGTAGCAAAACAAGAGGACATAGTCTTAGATTAGAGGGGCAAAGGTTTAAAAGTAACATCAGGAAGCATTATTTTACTGAGAGGGTGGTGGATACATGGAACAGTCTTCCAGTAGAAGTGGTAGAGGCCAAAACAGTAATTGAATTTAAGCAGGCATGGGATAGGCATAAGGCTATCCTAAACAAAAGATAAATCCAGGTAAAGTATCCATGTAATTGGGCGACTAGATGGGCCGAAAGGTTCTTATCTGACCACATTTTTCTATGTTTCTATGTATATCAAGCCGTGTTATCTTGCTCTGTCTACGCTACTACTGCTTTGGGGTCTGTTAACCCTTGCTGTTGGTAAATCCCTGCAGATAGAACAGTTTACCGACCATTCAAGGATTGGAGGGATAGACAGGAATCTGTGTCCAGGGACCAGCATCACAGTTCAAGGGGGGGGGGGGATTCGTGACAAAATGATCCTTAGCCGAGACGAGCTGCGTCTGTGGCCGGGATTTATTATTTCTCTGCCCTGATTACACCAAGGTATGAGACTCGCAGGGAGAAACCAAAAGCATTCACATATCCCCAAAACCAAGGCCTAACACACCGGCAGCACGAACCCTGCACCCCAAACCCTACACCCCCAGTCAAGGCCTAACACACTGGCAGCAATCACCCCAATAATCACACTCACCCAATCCCCCCACCCAGGAATCCCCCCAATAACACTCACCCAATCCCCCCACCCAGGAATCCCCCCAATAACACTCACCCAATCCCCCCACCCAGGAATCCCCCCAATAACACTCACCCCATCCCCCCACCCAGGAATCCCCCCAATAATAATACTCACCCCATCCCCCCACCCAGGAATCCCCCCAATAACACTCACCCGATCCCCCCACCCAGGAATCCCCCAATAACACTCACACCGATCCCCCCACCCAGGAATCCCCCCAATAACACTCACCCCATCCCCCCAACCAGGAATCCCCCCAATAACACTCACCCGATCCCCCCACCCAGGAATCCCCCAATAATAACACTCACCCAATCCCCCCACCCAGGAATCCCCCCAATAACACTCACCCCATCCCCCCACCCAGAATCCCCCCAATAATAATACTCACACCCATCCCCCCACCCAGGAATCCCCCCAATAATAATACTCACCCCATCCCCCCACCAGGAATCCCCCACCCAGGAATCCCCCAATAACACTCACCCAATCCCCCACCCAGGAATCCCCCAATAACACTCACCCCATCCCCCCACCCAGGAATCCCCCCAATAACACTCACCCAATCCCCCCACCCAGGAATCCCCCACCCAGGAATCCCCCAATAATAACTCACCCCATCCCCCCACCCAGGAATCCCCCACCCAGGAATCCCCCAATAATCACTCACCCCATGCTGCCCCTCCCCCTGACAATAATCACACCCACTCCACCCCCCCCATGCTGCCCCTCCCTGAGCCAACCCCCCCATAACCCCACTCACGCCCTGCAGGGCTCCCTCCACTCTGCGGCTCAGTTCAGGGCTGAGATTGATGACGTCAGTGGGGCAGTGTTAAAAGGGAGGAGTGGGATCAATGATGGCGCATGCGCAACACATAAGATCGCGTTGTGACTGGATAGTAATGTAATGTGAGGCGTTGGGCGCCATGTTGGTTAAGGGTATTTCTGTCTTTCCTTTTTGGTAGTGAGGGCAGGTATCCGGATTATAACCCTTAAGGAACCCAGCATGCAGCTCGTCGTGTAGCCATGTCTGGGGAAATATAACGGCTTTCATATAGTGGCAGATATCTTTTATCCTCACTCCACGCAATACGAAGTAGTAATTTTGCCCTCATCAATCATGGCGCCGAAACCATTTTACGTGACGTAATATCCGCTGTCCTACAGCTAGAGCGACTTTTGCCAATAGTGAGGTCACGTGTGTGCGCCGGATGTCACAGGCCTGGCAGTGCTGGCGGAGGAGGGTGAAGTTTGGGATTCTCTTTGTATTTAAAGACTTGAAAATGGGGTGTCAGTAAGACAAGTGACCCTCTGTCTCTCCTTTTCAGGAGCTCCTCCATATATTCAGGGGGTGTGGGTGTGTTTTTAGGGGTTCCTCCATATATTCAGGGGGTGTGGGTGTGTTTTTAGGGGTTCCTCCATATAGTTGGGGTGTGTGTGTGTATTATAGATACATCTCACCACGCTCGACCCCATTCCCTCACATCTAATTCCTCCCCTCTCCTCCTCCCTCACCCCTGCTCTCACACACATCTTCAACCTATCTCTCTCCACTGGCTCCTTTCCATCCGCCTTCAAACACGCGCTAGTTACCCCTTTACTAAAGAAACCATCCCTAGATCCCAACTCTCCATCCAACTACCGCCCTGTATCCCTGCTTCCCTTCACATCAAAGCTCCTAGAAAAACTAGTCTTCAACCGCCTCTCCCTCTTCCTGTCCTCCAATTCCCTACTTGACCCCCTGCAATCTGGCTTCCGTCCCCTACACTCAACTGAAACTGCCCTCACCAAAGTCACCAACGACCTCCTAACTGCTAAAAAACACAGCCACTATTCTATTCTCATCCTGCTTGACCTCTCGGCTGCTTTTGACACTGTTGACCAACCCCTCCTTCTACAGACCCCCAACTCTCTGGGTCTCGTTGACACTGCACTCGCTTGGATTGACTCCTATTTATCCAACAGGTCCTTCTGTGTGTCCTTTGCTGGTAACTCCTCCTCCTCATTGCCTCTATCTGTTGGTGTACCTCCAAGGTCCTCTGCTCTTTTCCATCTACACCTCCTCCCTGGGCAAAATCATCAACAGCTTTGGCTTTAATTACCACCTCTACGCTGATGACACTCAGATCTACCTCTCTACCCCTGATCTCTCTCCCCCTGTCCTTTCAAAAGTTAGTGACTGTTTACCTGGCATCTCCTCCTGGATGGCCTCCCACCACCTAAAGATCAACATGTCAAAGACTGAGCTCCTACTTATTCCTCCCTCCAATGCCTCCCCACCTCCTGACTTCTCTATCACGGTGGAGGGTATCACCATCTCCCCATCAAACCAAGTTCGCTGTCTTGGAGTTACACTTGACTCTGCTCTTTCCTTCATCCCCCACATCCAGTCTCTTTCCTCCTCCTGCCGATACCAACTGCGTAATATTTCCAGAATTCGGCCATTTCTTACCGCTGTCGCCACAAAACAACTCATACACGCCCTGGTAATCTCCCGACTCGACTATTGCAATAATCTCTTATCTGGCCTCCCTCTGTCCCGCCTCTCCCCCCTACAATCCATCCTGAACGCCTCCGCCAGGCTAATTCACCTCACCCGCCGCTCTGTCTCTGCCGCTCCCCTCTGCGAGTCCCTTCACTGGCTCCTCATCCACTGCAGAATTAAGTTCAAAATCCTTATCCTTACCTACAAAACCCTCACTAACTCAGCTCCCCACTACCTGTCCTCACTAATCACCAAATACACCCCAGCCGCTCCCTAAGGTCAAACAGTGACCTGCGCCTAGCTTCTCCCCGCATCACCTCTTCCCATGATAGACTGCAGGATTTCTCACGCGCAGCCCCCACTCTCTGGAACGCTCTCCCTCGTACTGTCAGACTTTCCCCTAACTTCTCTTCCTTCAAACGCTCCCTGAAAACATTCCTATTTAGGGAAGCCGACCCCCCAACTCACTGACACAACCATCAATTACTCTCACCTTACAGTCCTCTCCTCCTGTTTCCAACCCCAACCCTCCCAGATTGTGAGTTCCTACGGGAATAGGGCCCTCATCTCCTCCTGTACTGTTTGTCAAATGTTGTTCAATGTATTGTAACCCTGTCTATACTGTGCCTATTGTACAGCGCTGCGGAATATGCTGGCGCTTTATAGATAAAGAATAATAATAATAGGGGTTCCTCCATATAGTTGGGGTGTGTGGGTGTATTATAGGGGCTCCTCCATATAGTTGGGGTGTATTATAGGGCTTCCTTCATATAGTTTGGGTGTGTGGGTGTATTTTAGGGGTTCCTCCATATAGTTGGGGTGTATTATAGGGGTTCCTCCATATAGTTGGGGTGTATTATAGGGGTTCCTCCATATAGTTGGGGTGTATTATAGCGGTTCCTCCATATAGTTAGGGTGTGTGGGTGTATTATAGGGGTTCCTCCATATAGTTGGGGTGTGTGGGTGTATTATAGGGGTTCCTCCATATAGTTGGGGTGTGTGGGTGTATTATAGGGGTTCCTCCATATAGTTGGGGTGTGTGGGTGTATTATAGGGGTTCCTTCATATAGTTGGGGTGTGTGGGTGTATTTTAGGGGTTCCTCCATATAGTTGGGGTGAGTGGGTGTATTATAGGGGTTCCTCCATATAGTTGGGGTGTGTGGGTGTATTTTAGGGGTTCCTCCATATAGTTGGGGTGTGTGGGTGTATTATAGGGGTTCCTCCATATAGTTGGGGTGTGTGTGTATTATAGGGGTTCCTCCATATAGTTAGGGCGTGTGGGTGTATTTTAGGGGTTCCTCCATATAGTTGGGGTGTGTGGGTGTATTTTAGGGGTTCCTCCATATAGTTGGGGTGTGTGGGTGTATTTTAGGGGTTCCTCCATATAGTTGGGGTGTGTGGGTGTATTATAGGGGTTCCTTCATATAGTTGGGGTGTGTGTGTATTATAGGGGTTCCTCCATATAGTTAGGGCGTGTGGGTGTGTTTTTAGGGGTTCCTCCATATAGTTGGGGTGTGTGGGTGTATTTTAGGGGTTCCTCCATATAGTTGGGGTGTGTGGGTGTATTATAGGGGTTCCTCCATATAGTTGGGGTGTGTGGGTGTATTTTAGGGGTTCCTCCATATAGTTGGGGTGTGTGGGTGTATTATAGGGGTTCCTCCATATAGTTGGGGTGTGTGGGTGTATTATAGGGGTTCCTTCATATAGTTAGGGTGTGTGGGTGTATTATAGGGGTTCCTCCATATAGTTGGGGTGTGTGGGTGTATTATAGGGGTTCCTCCATATAGTTGGGGTGTGTGGGTGTATTATAGGGGTTCCTCCATATAGTTGGGGTGTGTGGGTGTATTTTAGGGGTTCCTCCATATAGTTGGGGTGTGTGGGTGTATTTTAGGGGTTCCTCCATATAGTTGGGGTGTGTGGGTGTATTTTAGGGGTTCCTCCATATAGTTAGGGTGTGTGGGTGTATTATAGGGGTTCCTTCATATAGTTAGGGTGTGTGGGTGTATTATAGGGGTTCCTCCATATAGTTGGGGTGTGCTTTGCTTTTGTATAAAATGTCCTTTTTCTTAACCCTGAATGGTCCTGTTAGGTGATAAAGTGGATATTGCTTCGCTTCTGGCTTTGCGCTCAGCGTCTCCACGTGGACCAGAGGCCGGTGATTGGATGCAGTAAGTCACCGCGTGACGCCGGATAATGAACTGGATGAAGGAGGAGGTGATGGAGAGGTCCCCGGGTCACATGTCAGTGAAGGAGGAGGTGATGGAGAGGTTCCCGGGTCACACGTCGGAGACGGAGGAGCCGCTGAACGGACAGGTAAGGAAAAATAAATAACTGCACAGTGGGTAAAATGTCTTATAGGGGAGGATTGTGCACGAGTCATAATTCAATATATTCGATTTGTGTTTTAGGCTGGATGTGAGTTTGTGCTGATAAATAATGGCGTCACATTAATGAGTTACACGGGGGGGGGGGGAGAGAGACGCCAGATTCCCAGGGAAAGCAGGAAATCTTCCTCATGGTATATGTGAGTTTGTGCTGATAAATAATGGCGTCACATTAATGAGGTCATTTGCTGTTTAGGCTGAATGTGAGTTTGAGGACGTGGCCGTTTACTTCTCCCAGGAGGAGTGGGACTGTTTAAAGGAAGAAGAGAAGGAGCTTTACAGGGATGTGATGATGGAGAATTTTCACAGCTTCCTTTCTCTGGGTGAGGAACGTCTCCTTCTTCAGTCCGCTTCATGTAAAATCTCGTTTATAACGCTGTCAGATCATGAAATGGACACTTTCTCTTCACACACACAGGACGGATCTACGTGATACCTTCCATTATAGTGACGATTGCGAAAGGGGATGACCCGTATGTCCTGGGTTCCAGGGAATGGAAGGAGATGGGGAATTCGGTGAATGTTGGGCTGGATAACAGCTTCTCAGTGAAGCAGGAGTCGTGTTCAGGTATGTTTCCTGTGTGAATTCTCCCATGTAATGAAGCAGATAGTCGCGGTTTATATTCACTGATTACTGCAGGTCCATCTGTATCGATTTCCACCAATCTAGCGTGTCTTTGTTCCTCCCTAATGTCTTCTGTTTTTATTAGCTACTAGTTGTTTTTTTTTGTTTTTTTTTGGTCTACAGCACTTGCGATTCCCAGTCAGTCACCCACACTGGTACTGAACAAGCCCTACCCTTGATTGCATTTGAGATCTGACGGGATCCTGCGCTTTCAGGATGGTATGGCTGTAGATAGCTACTAGTTGTTAAGCCGGCCCAGAGGGCGGTCTATTGTTGTTAAGCCGGCCCAGAGGGCGGTCTATTATTGTTAAGCCGGCCCAGAGGGCAGTCTACTATTGTTAAGGCGGCCCAGAGGGCTGTCTATTGTTGTTAAACCGGCCCAGAGGGCAGTCTATTGTTGTTGGGTCGGCCCGAGGGCGGCCTATTGTTAAGCCGGCCCAGAGGGCGGTCTATTGTTGTTAAGCCGGCCCAGAGGTCGGTCTATTGTTAAGCCGGCCCAGAGGGCGGTCTATTGTTAAGCCGGCCCAGAGGGCAGTCTATTGTTGTTGTCTATTGTTGTTTGTCAATGTCCTATCAAGAGTATCTCTCTATAGAAATGCGTTTGTAACGCGTCTGGTGCCATCCCATCCGCAACAGGAGGGCCAACTGAGCAGCTGTGATGAATTTAAGCAAGCATGGGATAGGCATAAGGCTATCCTAAACAAAAGATAAATCCAGGTAAAGTATCCATGTAATTGGGTGACTAGATGGGCCGAAAGGTTCTTATCTGCCAACATTTTTCTATGTTTCTATGGGTGCGCGCAGAGCTGACCGCGCATTACAAAGGCATTTATATATTAGAGCAGGTTCCTCTTCCCTCTTAGATTGTAAGCTCACGGGAACAGGACCCTTAGATTGTAAGATCACAGGAACAGGACCCTCTTAGATTGTAAGCTCATGGGGCCCCTTAGATTGTAAGCCTCTCCAATGGATTGGATTTTTTGTGTCCCTAGCGTACGCTGGGCGTGTGCTGCGGCGGTTGGATGCGTGCGCACCCAGCTGCGCGCACATCCCACCGCCTAAACATTAATACGGCGAGTGTATAATGCGTTTGCGCACCCAGCAGTACGCTGGGTGTACAAACAACCGCCCAAACAGTACTACGGCGGAGTGTAGAATGCATTTGCGCACGCATTCGACACTCCGCCGTCATACTGTTTGGGCGGTTGGTTGCGCGCGCATGCGCAGACGGGTTTTTGGCGACGGACACGCCGGACCGTACTATTTTATAGTTATGATTGCTGTCTCATTCAGCTCTTCTCTTCACCCATAAAGGGTTAAGGGCAGCGGTGACTGTTTCCCCTCACACTCTGAGGATTCCAGTGATGCTTCTGTCGAATGTTTGCACCTCAATTCCCACCGTTTTGAACCGGTCTGAAAAGACAACGGCATTGTGAGAGGCCTGGACAGCCAATCCTTAGTTTTGGGAGGACCTAGTTTCTGATTTACCAACTTGACCTGTTGAAGCCTTAGCCTGAACCGCAAACTTAACAAATGTTTTTTGAAACGGGGATCAGTCCCCAGGGTGGGCATCTCCATGCAGAACGGCTCCCGAAGGATTACTGATTCTGGTCCAATCCCAGCCAGAGCTCCTTGTCGAGTGAACACAGAACTTTGACATTAGAGCTTTCAAGGGGACAACACACACAGGGGATGGGTAGATCAAAGTTAAAGTAGTTTGGTAGCATAGAGAAACATTTCAGGACAACAAAGGAACAATTAAGTATACATTAGAGGTCACGAAAACAGCACAGCCTATATAGCATGACACAACAATGAATACATCAGGAAGTAATACAACACAGACATCAGGGGAAAGGGTACAGAGTGACTTGCACATAGAAGAGGGTTGTGGAATAATGTTACGTGTGAGACCCACCAGACTCCGCAGTCCCACACCTCCAGGACACTGAGGTTGAGTGATGTCTGAATGACATCGGGGGTTTCAGATTTTTGGCTGAATATGCTATTGATGTAATTTGTCAACTTCAAACATTTCTGGCCCCTTTTAATACGACCCGGAAAGAGGTCGAACACATGGTCTGTATGTTTATTTATAAAGGATTTTACCAGGAATGATACATTGAGATTTCTCTCGTTTTCAAGTATGTCCTGGGTTCAAGAACATTGAAGAGTTACAGTTACAGAAATACAAAGTAATACAATGCAAGATATTAACAACACAAATATACAGATTAACAGAAAATAAATATGTAGAAAATATAGTCACTAGGTTACATGTTTACAGGTGCATTCTGTATATAGTCACTGTGTTACATGTTTACAGGCGCATTCTGTATATAGTCACTGTGTTACATGTTTACAGGTGCATTCTGTATTGAGGTATGTTAGTAAGGAGCTTTTGAGTGACTTAAGACTGGGGGAAGATTTGATGGTGTCTGGGAGGTTATTCCATAATTGCGGTGCTCTGTAGGAAAATGAGGACCGAGCCACTGTCTTTTTGTATTGTGGTATAGCAAGTAAGGTGCTGGTCCTGGATCGGAGGTTATAGGATGAGGGAGCTGCTGGGGGAAGCAGTCTATTCAGGTAGGGTGGCAGCTTCCCAGAGATGCTCTTAAACACCAGGCTGGAAAGGTGAAGGGTGCGTCTGGATTCCAGCGATGGCCAGTTTAGCTCTTTTAACATGTCACAATGGTGGGTCATGTAGTTACATTGTAGCGCAAAGCGGCACAATGAGTTATACAATGTAGTAAGTTTATGAAGGTGTAGTGTATGCAGCCGCTCCGCAAACACATCTCCGTAATCAATAGCCGGCATAAGCATTTGCTGTACAATCTGCTTTCTTACCGCGGGACTCAGGCAGGATTTGTTTCCATGAAGCTGTTTTATTTCTGTATATAACTGTGGAGGGCACGGTGTGGAATATGGACTACGGTGGAGAAGGTGGATTGAAACAATCGGTCGGGTGGATGATATTGTGATTGAAATTTTGTAGTTGAAGGTACTTTAGGTTCTAAATGATGGGGACCAAGAAGCTTCCATTCACCATTTTTCACCCGGACGAAGTGGTTCTACGACCGATATTGTATGTCACCAAATCTGAAGGTTTGAGTGGAATATCACACCACAATGCGCCCAGGATTAGGTATGAACTTCACGCTGGGAGGTATTTGCTCACGTAGGATTGAAATAGTCTTTAAGGAATCATTTGGTCAGTGGAAAACATGCAACATTGCAGAGAGTGATTTGATCCAATACCTTTTTAGAGTACTTGGTCGGAGCCTTGTCTTGAACCTTTTAAATAGTCAAAGGAAGCTTCACACAAAGTCCTACAAACCAAGCTCCTTGTTTTCTCCCAACAGAAATGGCAGCACTAACAGCTGAGGTTGAGAGGAGGTGTCAAAAAATCGTTAAACTCCTGCATGGAATAATCCCCCCCCCCCACTGGATCTTTTGGATAGACCTACCTATAGGTTGTCTTATGACGTAGCTCATAATTATGAGTAGTCTCTGAATATAATTTTGCAGCTGATCTTCAAAGATCCTCCGGCCTATTTTACAGATTGTGAAAGAGGAGATGTGGCCAGAGGGTCACTTGTACATTCCTTACACGGTAAGGCCGGGTGCACACTAGGCGTTTTCTTCTAAAGGACGCACTTTATGACAGAAGAGATGGTAGACACCAGACGATGCGTTAATTTTGACACACGTCGTAAAAACTGAGTTTGAGTTGAATGGAAAAAAAAACTGGGCATTCGACGTCCAGCACGCAGCCAACGTCGTGTCAATCCTAGCGCAAAAGCCTTGGTGTTTCCATGACAGACGTCTTCAGTGCGCGTTATACGTTGCGTGCGTACTACGTGTGTTCTTCTCTATCCACGTAATTATATGGTACAACGCACGTCATAAAGAGCTTCATAACGCGCGCTAGTGCGCAGAAAAAACGCCTAGTGTGCACCCGGCCTAATGTAACACGTGATGTAGGGAAAAGAAACGTAGCTTTTACTGAAAGAAATTTCATGCGTTTTGGAAGGTGTTAATTTTTTTTTAAAATTTTATTTTTAGCAATTATTTTACTTCCAGGACCCAGTGCTCTATAGAGAGGACTGGGACAGCAATGGGCACCAGGTTGACCCCAGCTATGTGAAACTTTTGTATGCCCAATGCGGAAGCCCAGATTTGGTTGGCATGGATAGGCAGAGCGTGTACTTGTGTGTAGTGTTTAGATTTGCTAGATATCTCTCACTCTGTCTGCTTTGAGCTTTATTCTCTGTTTTAAGTTTCTCTTTCTGCTGTGCTGTGTATAGTGGATACCACAATATATATCCTCACACAGGGCATGAATTTGTTTTAAAAGTAACATCAGGAAGCATTATTTTACTGAGAGGGTGGTGGATACATGGAACAGGCTTCCAGTAGAAGTGGTAGAGGCCAAAACAGTAATTGAATTTAAGCAGGCATGGGATAGGCATAAGGCTATCCTAAACAAAAGATAAATCCAGGTAAAGTATCCATGTAATTGGGCAGACTAGATGGGCCGAAAGGTTCTTATCTGCCGACATTTTTCTATGTTTCTATATGGCTCCAGTGTTACTGAGACCTTCCTTTTTCCTCTGTAATGTAGCCTGTAGTGTTTTGAGCTTTGGTGTTCATAGGTCTCAATCTGTGTGACACCTCTGAAGTTGCGCTAGACTGGCAGATCGCAAGTTACTGGGCAGGCGATGACGCTAAAAGCCGAGCATTTTAATGGACAGGACAGGGTTTTGCACTCAGATCCTAAAACGCTGCTCCAGACTCCCGACTAGAATCGAAGGAAGACTATGCACACCGGGCCCGTATTGTATATAAAATGGACAACGTTTCAGCTGAAATGTCAGCATTTATCAAGCGCAGAGCAGAGTATGGAATATGAAACCCTTTAGGGGTCATTTAGTAACTGCTGTCCATTCATTGGATAAAGGTGGTTTTACTTCGAACTACAGAGCATTAAGTACGATGAAACTACAGGGAATTCATACTTTACGGAGATGTCACTGTAGGTCACCAGAATTGTCACTATCCTCTCCGCCGTAGTTTCTGTGGATGTTTCCTGGCGTACCTTCCCACGAGGCTTCCACCGTAGCTTCTGCTGCAGTTGTCGGACTGTTTTTGCCATTGAGCTCAGTGTTGTTTCTCTGGGAGTTTGATGGAGTTCGCCACTTTAAAATCATTTACGTATATTCACTGGTGTCCAGACAGCGGCAGAACACGCTGAATGGCAAATAGCCACGCTTTTCTCTTATTACTACGTAAGAATGTTTGCAGAAGCTATAAAAATGTTCCGCAATATCAATGGAAACGGCTCATTGACCCATAGAGTCCAGCGGTACAGTCCGTCCGGGATCCCTTAGCTGCAGTTATGTAACCAGGCAGAGACACAATCCTATGGAGCAAAACAGAACCCAGGCAGTGGTTAGACTGACGTATGTCAGCTTAATGGCTGGATCTTCCTGGAGTTACGTCTCGCTACAGACCGGATGAGAGCCACAAAGGAACACCGGCTGTGCAGCCATTTTGAGGCCTGCTCACTTGTGAGTTCCTGCCACAACCCGGGAGCCACATGGGGAAACTAAATTGGTGTGCTGGGGTGACAGAGGGCCCCTTCTTCCTGACCATTAGTTAAGCTCCTCAGATGACCTTGAGTCACCCAAAGCACAGCAGTACTCCCCAGCCCTCTCTACCCCGCCTGGACCATGAACAGCTCCTGACTACTAAATAGAATGTCCTACTTATTCCTGGCCAAGATCCAAGCTACCTGACAGCAGGAGCTACTGATTGAGAGCGGATGTTTAGACCCGGGTGACAGGAGTCCTGTCCTACACGCAGGAGGTAAAATAAGCACCGGATGCTACCTCTGCACAGGTACAGCCATTCCAGACCCTGGTTCACTGTTCAGTCTGCTGTGGTGGATCAGATGCTTTTACCATTTACCACCCGGTTTGCCATACCACTCCTTCACTGCCTGTTTTCTCAGTGCACATGGTGAGAGGCTGCCATGGCTTTAGGTGACACTCCACACAATGTTACGGTGGTCCCCAAAGACATTACTGTCCAATAGAAAATGTCCAGGATGGTGGGGAACGTGCCCACAATATGGTGTGAAGAGGCATCAAGCGCTGTCTCAGGACAGCGTGTGAAGTGATCAGCTTCCAACACTCTCAGGAGCAACGCTAGCAGTCAGCCCTAAACTTTTTCAGCACATGACAATTTTTTTTTAAAAAAAAAATTGGAACATTGCTGTCATCCTTCTCGCAGCTGTCCACACGGTCAAGGCTTCAGCTGACTTCCTGTGGAGTTGTGGGGTCCGCTACCATTGGGGGTGTCTCTGGTACTCTCCCTAATCCTGATAAAGGGCAAGTCTTCTTGTTGTCTGAGGTAGACAAGGCCAGTGCTCTCTTCTGGCCATCATGGGTCTGATGCGTGGCACCCCGTGATCTGAGATCAAGTGGCTCCACTGAACATCAGCATGCTGCCAAAATGCCCGACTGAAGTGGGTTAACTCAGTCGCGTGTGTGTGTGTGTATAATTATTTTTGTTACCTGTGACGTACATGGAGCTAGAGACGCTTTTAGGAGGTGTGGGCCTAAAGTTTTATGTGGTTTCCCAGCTCTCTCCTATTTTGGAGTGTGCCTGCAGTTCTAGGTGCAGGGTGTTTGTGTTTTCTGTGTTCTATTCCCCAATGTCTTTTTTTATATCATTATTCTCTGTGTTTATTGTAGTGTCATGTTGTATACGCTGTGTGGTTTCCCTTATGGGCATCTGTAAGTAAATTGTTCCTTTGCATCTCCATGCTTCTATCCAACCCCCAGGATCTGGCTTAAACCAAATCTCTCTGCCCCCTTCTCCAGCCATTACACCAGGGTGTTTGTGGGGGAGGGGAGGCTATTTAGTATGGAAACACTTGGGTGTGTTCTACCTATTTGTAAAATCCTTTTTTGTTTTCACGTAGCAAGGAGCTCCGGGTATTGACTGGGTGGGTTTGGGCCACAATCGGTATTCCTTCGGTATACTGATGGTGAGGGCAGCCTTTCTGCACATGGAAACTCATCCAGGGTACTGATCCCCCATGTTACCTTCCTTATTGCTCTCATTCATGGGTAACACGTGGCCTTACTCCACTGTGGAATCTGTCGCTGTACCACTTTCCTGTAGTTTGCATTTTTGTATGTGACCACGTTGGTTTTCAGCAGACTCAGCAAGTCATGTGTTGGCCTTTGTGTGATTGTGGTTCTTTACACTGTGATCGTTTGCCATTCCTCTGGTTAGACTTTTATTGCGGATGATGCCCTGAAGGCCCTGGAATAACAGGTGTAGAACAGAAAACGTTACTAAAGTAACGAGCTGGTCAGTTTATTGCTCTTTGTTATAATAATTTCGAATTCGTTGTCCTATTGCTCTCGTTTTGTAATCTCTTTCACACACTATAGCCTGTGTCGTTTCAGATGATTTCCTGCACAGAGATTATCCGGAAGGACGTCAGAAGGAGAGAAATGCCCTCATGACGTGGGATAATGTGTTTGGCACGGTGGAGTCCGGAGAAGATGGATGTTCGGTAGATTCCCATGTGTCTGGAGATGTGAAAATAGAAACGGCTGGAAAAACCTCTTCACATTCTGAACTGGGGGAATGCGTCGACCCTAAATCTCAACATCAGGAAACTCGCACAGGAGAGAAACCTTTTCCGTCTTCTGAACGTGGGAAATCTACGGGAGGCAAATCGGCTGGTGCGGTGCATCATGGAACTCGCACCAGAGAAATGCCTTTTTTCTGTTCTCAGTGCGGGAAAGGCTGTAACACCAGAGTGTCTCTTCTCGCGCACATGAGAATTCACTCGGAGGTGCAGCCCAATAAGTGCTCCGTGTGCGGGAAATGTTTTAGCTCTAGATCGTACCTTAAAATACATCAGAAGACTCACACAGAGAAGCCTTTTTCATGTTCTGAATGTGGTAAAAGCTTCCATAATACAGTAACTCTCGTTTCGCACATGCGAATTCACTCGGAGGTTCGGGCCTACATGTGTTCTGTGTGCGGGAAATGTTTTAGCTCTAGATCTTACCTTAACATGCATCAGAAAATTCACACAGGAGAGACTCCTTATGCATGTACTGAATGTGGGAAATGTTTCATCCGTAATTCACACCTTGTTGCACATCAGAAAATTCACGCAGGAGAGCAGCCGTTCTCGTGTTCAGAATGTGGGAAATGCTTTAGCCGCAGTTCACATCTTGTAACACATCAGCGGAATCACGTAAGAGAGAAGCCCTTTTCCTGTTATGAGTGTGGCAAGTGTTTTAACAATAGAGAAACTCTCTTTACCCATGTGAAAATTCACTCAGAAGCGCAGTCTAACGTATGTTCTGTATGTGGGAAAAGCTTTAGCGATAAATCGTCTCTTAGCACGCATCAGAAAACTCACACAGAGACGCCTTACACCTGTTCTGAATGCGGGAAAAGTTTTAGCCGTCACTCAACTCTGGTTGAACACCAGAGAATTCACACAGGAGAGAAGCCGTATTCGTGCACGGAGTGCGGGAAAAGTTTTGGCCGTCACTCCACTCTTGTTAAACATCAGAGAACTCACACAGAAGACAAGCCCAAAATGTGCTCTGTGTGTGGGGAGTGTTTTACCTGTATGTCGTCTCTTGTTTTACATCGGAGAATTCACATAAAAGAGAAGCCCTATTCCTGCTCTGACTGTGAGAAAAGCTTCGGCGTTGGTTCCACTATCTGTAAGCATCAGAGGATTCACTTTGGAGAGTAGCCGTGTCACGTGCCCAACGAGGGCAACGTTTGTCTGGAGTGCAAAGTCAAACAGGAAATACAAGGTTACCAGCATTGTTGATAAAGCAAAGCGTTAACATTTCTGGAGAATTCGAATAACAAACGTAGTAACCAGAGATGAGAACAAAACCCTTTATAGAGCGACGCGCTGTCAGGAGTCCAGCCTTCCCGTGTCCTGTGGGAATTACAGGCTGTATACACCTGCTTCTTTCCCTCCCTGGTTCCGTTTTCTGGTATCCGCTTGCTCCTTCCAGTCCCCTGGACGGCTGCCCTGTCTTGAGCTAAATGTCACAAACCAAACGTTGAAAAAGCAATAAGGGTGAGTATGTTATGGGTTCCCATGCGCCCCTTATTATAGACCTACATAAAGAAGGTGGGCAGGAAAGTCATCCTTGTTGGACAGCCATCAGAGCCCTCACGCATTGCTGCGGATGGGGCATCGTGATTAATGAAGCTGGTCATGGTGGCTGTAATGTTCTTTTAAAAGTGTTTGTTGGGAGTCCGTTTCTGTCCTGAGGACGTATGACACATCTGCAGCTCTAGACTCGGGACAGGAGGCTTTCCCGTGTTCGCAGTGTGTGGAATGCTGTAGCATAAATTCTTCTGTTTCTAAGCGTACAACGGAGAGTCTTAAATGTCATCTGGAGAGAGAGCAGAGCTCACACTACACAGGATGATAAAAGCTGTGCGTCCATCGAGTTTAGCCTTTCACTTGCTGCCGCTGATCCAAAGGAAGCAAATAACCCCAGTCTGAAGAGCTCGTTGAATATGCAGTGTTCATGATCCGAAGCTGAGATCGGTCATTGCCGTCACAATCCTTGAGTAAAACCTTCACCGAACAATGTCCCTCCAGGTCAGCCCTCACACATCTCTGCGGCTGCTGTCGATCTGAAAGAAGGTGGAAATGAGAACCAACGTTATAAAGCTTTGGAATCTGATGCCATTGTGGAATCAAGAAGGACTTTTTACCTTTTGGGAGCAATTAAAAAAACCTCCAAGGGTTTTATCCGTTTGGATCATATTTTAGCAGAAGAGCAGCAATACCTACGGAACTTGTTAGCGCTCTATAGAAACTTGTAACTGCAACCTTTTTCCATAAAGGAACTGATTCGATAAAAAGTATCTTTCTGAAGAGAATTCCATGGTTTTATTCTTGGTGTATAAACGCCTGTCCTGCAGAGCTTTTCTTTCATACAGACTCGGTGGATGGCCTCATGTTACAAAATATCTAATATATATATATAAGGCAGTGGCATTGTCCACTACTCCCTTTTATAAAGCAAAGAAGGTGGCTAACATGTAAGCTCCACATGGCCAGTGAGTTACCACATTGTTTTGTCTGTACATGGATATTTTTATATCACTGGAATCTGTAAAAATAAGAAGAAACAAAAACTTGACATTCTTTTTAACACAGCGAACCATGCCAACACCATAACTCACCTTCTCTTTCCCCACGCTGGGAGAAAACGTTCAGGAGATGGTACACTGCCTCCTCTAAACGTTACAGTCTGCAGAGGAGCCGCTGCGCATTGAGAGCCGCACTTTTACCCGATGCCTAGGAGCCCCCAAAGCTAATTTTTTTGGAAACAAATGCATGATTTTTCCAAAAATGTTACCTGGGATGTATTTAGTGTAAAATAAATAATGGCATAAGGACATTGGGTGCTTTCCCAATAGAGCACGGGCAGTGGGGTCAGGAAGGTATGTTACTGTGAGGGGCGGGCATTTACATCCTCTGGTAAATATGTTTATTCAATTTTTTTTGGAGCAAATAGAAACAAAACAGTGGAACTCGCAGGTTCCCAGATGCAAGCAATAAATGATGGTCACGCGGGACCCGGGACAAAAATATAGTCAAGTTATCACATCTGGCATTATGTTACACAACAATAAAGTCACTAATCCTAATGGGGAGGGGAGAGGAAAGAAAGTGAACCGAACAAGGCGTCTAGGGAATCCCTCTGAGGGAGTGGATTCGTCAGAGGGCATATATAGACACTTAATATGGATCTTGCCAGAGAGCTCCGATGTCACGGGAGGAAGATGTCAGAAACGAGAGGGACCAAATGGTGGAGTATTGTGCTAGTCGATCAGACGCATTGAACATCATGCGTTCGACAGAATGAAGCGCCTCCATTCGGGTATACCATAGGGACAAGGGCGGGCACACACATTGGGCATTTACATCCTCTTACCTCTCCTGCCATGAGGCCCACACATCTACAAGACACTTCATTTGAAAGCATAATGTCTGGTCATTCCCATGATGCTCTTCTTTGGTGTATGTTGTGTTTATTAGGTGTGGAATACTAAAACTTTATAAGAATAATACCCTTCTATATTAAGGTTGTGCAAGGTGCCCATAGGCTGCTAACTCTATGTAGGACGACTCCGTCCAATCACACGGGGTATTTTCTCCAGACACCTAAAATCCATGTGACCTGATAGTCTTTGTTCTTTTCCTCCGAATAAAATAATGAAACCGTATACAGACAGGTAAAATACAACGTGTACAGACCCCCCGCGATTATAATTCTGATTACATGTATAAAGTGGATAAAGCGTATTAATCCCTCCCTGATTCTGGAATTGTGTGTGCTCTTTTGTTTTTTTTTTTTAATAAATGTCGATTCCATGTTTCGAGTTCTCTATATTGTCACATTATTCATGAAACGCAATGACACAAAATTCAACAGAAAGGTAAATCCGTGTTTTAGTAAAAATGAATTTGCTTTGAAACCATGCGATACTGCGCTCTGATCCTGATAGAATATATCCCCGGGAGGGTCTGGGTGATAAAATGTTATACTGCTCTCTGTATGTCTGATCCTAATAGGATATATCCCCAGGAGGGTCTGGGTGATCAAATGTTATACTGCGCTCTGTACATCTGATCCTAATAGGATATATCCCCGGGAGGGTCTGGGTGATACTTAATATGTAATATATAAGGGTGGGATAATATTTGCCTCCGTGTTTTTATTATAATTCCCTGTCAGTGAAATAGGGGAATCTGGGAATTATCCCACAAGACACGGAGGCTCATATTATGCGAGTTGAAAGACTAGTTAATTAGTGATTGTGACATGTGAATCACTGGTTTAAAGTAGAATTCCTTAAAGGTGGATTCTCTGGACCAGTCTGCTGGTTTCCTGATGTCTTCAAAACGACCTCCATGAGAAACTCAGGATGCTGAGGAGCTCCAGGAAGAATGAGCTCCAAACACAGAGACGTCTACACCAACTTCTAACATGATCTGTTTAACCCACCTAGCGCATGTGGTGGAAGTCACTGGGTTGCATGGTTTGCATAGGGAGATAAATGACCGTTGGGATTGGGGTGACCTGTCAGGGGCAGTAACGCTCTCATATTCTTTTAAACAACGCACTGGTCACAGTTTGGGGCATTGTGGAAAAGCTGGAAAGTAAAGTCCGACAATGAAGTTTTATTGGAAGCTGAAAATGTCACTCCTGTAGGAGAAAAAGTCTCGGACTGGAACATCTGAGCCTCTTTTACAGGAAATTAAACAACGTAAAACGGATAACTTTTCTGAAATCTGTTTGGAAAAGGGATCATTAATGGGCCATGTGTCCAGAAAGGATAATACTATATTAACGTCCCAGGTGGAAGAGAAACGGGACGTTTACATCGTATACCTTTTAAAAACCTACATATAATGGGGTGTTACCACAGGGATTGGACAAGAAAAGCTAGCATGAAATCAAGACTCTGCGTCTTGTGCAGTAATTAACAGAAAAAAAACACACTGAATAAATCCCTTCCTGTGGTAAATAAACACTGTATAAATAAATAATCCCTGAATAAATCCCTTCCCGTGGTAAATAATCACTGTATAAATAAATAATCCCTGAATAAATCCCTTCCTGTGGTAAATAATCACTGTATAAATAAATAAACCCTGAATAAATCCCTTCCTGAGGTAAATAATCCCTGTATAAATAAATGATCCCTGAATAAATCCCTTCCTGTGGTAAATAATCACTGTATAAATAAATAAACCCTGAATAAATCCCTTCCTGTGGTAAATAATCACTGTATAAATAAATAATCACTGTATAAATAAATAATCCCTGAATAAATCCCTTCCTATGGTAAATAATCACTGTATAAATAAATGGTCACTGAATAAATCTCTTCCTGTGGTAAATAATCATTGTATAAATAAATAATCCCTGTATAAATCCCTTCCTGTGGTAAATAATCACTGTATAAATAAATGATCCCTGAATAAATCCCTTCCTGTGGTAAATAATCACTGTATAAATAAATGATCCCTGAATAAATCCCTTCCCATGGTAAATAATCACTGTATAAATAATCCCTGAATAAATCCCTTCCTGTGGTAAATAATCATTGTATAAATAAATAATCCCTGAATAAATCCCTTCGTGTGGTAAATAATCACTGTATAAATAAATAAACCCTGAATAAATCCCTTCCTGTGGTAAATAATCACTGTATAAATAAATAATCACTGTATAAATAAATAATACCTGAATAAATCTCTTCCCGTGGTAAATAATCACTGTATAAATAAATAATCCCTGAATAAATCCCTTCCCGTGGTAAATAATCACTGTATAAATAAATAATACCTGAATAAATCCCTTCCTGTGGTAAATAATCAATGTATAAATAAATAAACCCTGAATAAATCCCTTCCTGAGGTAAATAATCACTGTATAAATAAATGATCCCTGAATAAATCCCTTCCTGTGGTAAATAATCACTGTATAAATAAATAATCCCTGAATAAATCCCTCCCTGTGGTAAATAATCACTGTATAAATAAATAATCCCTGTATAAATCCCTTCCTGTGGTAAATAATCACTGTATAAATAAATGATCCCTGAATAAATCCCTTCCTGTGGTAAATAATCACTGTATAAATAAATAATCCCTGAATAAATCCCTTCCTGTGGTAAATAATCACTGTATAAATAAATAAACCCTGAATAAATCCCTTCCTGTGGTAAATAATCATTGTATAAATAAATAATCCCTGAATAAATCCCTTCCCGTGGTAAGTAATCACTGTATAAATAAATAATCCCTGAATAAATCCCTTCCTGTGGTAAATAATCCCTGTATAAATAAATAATCCCTGAATAAATCCCTGTGGTAAATAATCACTGTATAAATAAATAATCCCTGTATAAATCCCTTCCTGTGGTAAATAATCACTGTATAAATAAATAATCCCTGAATAAATCCCTTCCTGTGGTAAATAATCACTGTATAAATAAATAATCCCTGAATAAATCCCTTCCTGTGGTAAATAATCACTGTATAAATAAATAATCCCTGAATAAATCCCTTCCTGTGGTAAATAATCACTGTATAAATAAATGATCCCTGAATAAATCCCTTCCTGTGGTAAATAATCACTGTATAAATAAATAATCACTGTATAAATAAATAATCCCTGAATAAATCCCTTCCTGTGGTAAATAATCACTGTATAAATAAATAATCCCTGTATAAATCCCTTCCTGTGGTAAATAATCACTGTATAAATAAATGATCCCTGAATAAATCCCTTCCTGTGGTAAATAATCATTGTATAAATAAATAATCCCTGAATAAATCCCTTCCTGTGGTAAATAATCACTGTATAAATAAATAAACCCCGAATAAATCCCTTCCCGTGGTAAATAATCACTGTATAAATAAATAATCCCTGAATAAAGCCCTGAATAAATCCCTTCCTGTGGTAAATAATCACTGTATAAATAAATAAACCCAGAATAAATCCCTTCCTGTGGTAAATAATCATTGTATAAATAAATAATCCCTGAATAAATCCCTTCCTGAGGTAAATAATCACTGTATAAATAAATGATCCCTGAATAAATCCCTTCCTGTGGTAAATAATCACTGTATAAATAAATAATCCCTGAATAAATCCCTTCCTGTGGTAAATAATCACTGTATAAATAAATAATCCCTGTATAAATCCCTTCCTGTGGTAAATAATCACTGTATAAATAAATGATCCCTGAATAAATCCCTTCCTGTGGTAAATAATCACTGTATAAATAAATAATCCCTGAATAAATCCCTTCCTGTGGTAAATAATCACTGTATAAATAAATAAACCCTGAATAAATCCCTTCCTGTGGTAAATAATCATTGTATAAATAAATAATCCCTGAATAAATCCCTTCCCGTGGTAAGTAATCACTGTATAAATAAATAATCCCTGAATAAATCCCTTCCTGTGGTAAATAATCCCTGTATAAATAAATAATCCCTGAATAAATCCCTGTGGTAAATAATCACTGTATAAATAAATAATCCCTGTATAAATCCCTTCCTGTGGTAAATAATCACTGTATAAATAAATAATCCCTGAATAAATCCCTTCCTGTGGTAAATAATCACTGTATAAATAAATGGTCACTGAATAAATCTCTTCCTGTGGTAAATAATCATTGTATAAATAAATAATCCCTGTATAAATCCCTTCCTGTGGTAAATAATCACTGTATAAATAAATGATCCCTGAATAAATCCCTTCCTGTGGTAAATAATCACTGTATAAATAAATAATCCCTGAATAAATCCCTTCCCATGGTAAATAATCACTGTATAAATAATCCCTGAATAAATCCCTTCCTGTGGTAAATAATCATTGTATAAATAAATAATCCCTGAATAAATCCCTTCGTGTGGTAAATAATCACTGTATAAATAAATAAACCCTGAATAAATCCCTTCCTGTGGTAAATAATCACTGTATAAATAAATAATCACTGTATAAATAAATAATACCTGAATAAATCTCTTCCCGTGGTAAATAATCACTGTATAAATAAATAATCCCTGAATAAATCCCTTCCCGTGGTAAATAATCACTGTATAAATAAATAATACCTGAATAAATCCCTTCCTGTGGTAAATAATCAATGTATAAATAAAAACCCTGAATAAATCCCTCCTGAGGTAAATAATCACTGTATAAATAAATGATCCCTGAATAAATCCTTCCTGTGGTAAATAATCACTGTATAAATAAATAATCCCATAAACCCTTCCTGTGGTAAATAATCACTGTATAAATAAATAATCCCTGTATAAATCCCTTCCTGTGGTAAATAATCACTGTATAAATAAATAATCCCTGAATAAATCCCTCCTGTGGTAAATAATCACTGTATAAATAAATAATCCCTGAATAAATCCCTCCGTGGTAAATAATCACTGTATAAATAAATAAACCCTGAATAAATCCCTTCCTGTGGTAAATAATCATTGTATAAATAAATAATCCCTGAATAAAATCCCTTCCCGTGGTAAGTAATCACTGTATAAATAAATAATCCCTGAATAAATCCCTTCCTGTGGTAAATAATCCCTGTATAAATAAATAATCCCTGAATAAATCCCTGTGGTAAATAATCACTGTAAAAAAATAATCCCTGTATAAATCCCTTCCTGGTTAAATAATCACTGTATAAATAAATAATCCCTGAATAAATCCCTTCCTGTGGTAAATAATCACTGTATAAATAAATGGTCACTGAATAAATCTCTTCCTGTGGTAAACAATCATTGTATAAATAAAATAATCCCTGTAAATCCCTTCCTGTGGTAAATAATCACTGTATAAATAAATATCCCTGAATAAATCCCTTCCTGTGGTAAATAATCACTGTATAAATAAATAATCCCTGAATAAATCCCTTCCCATGGTAAATAATCACTGTATAAAAATCCTGAATAAATCCCTTCCTGTGGTAAATAATCATTGTAAAATAAATAATCCTGAATAAATCCCTTCGTGTGTAAATAATCACTGTATAAATAAATAAACCCTGAATAAATCCTTCCTGTGGTAAATAATCACTGTATAAATAAATAATCACTGTATAAATAAATAATACCTGAATAAATCCCTCCGTGGTAAATAATCACTGTATAAATATAAATCCCTGAATAAATCCCTTCCCGTGGTAAATAATCACTGTATAAATAAATAATACCTGAATAAATCCCTTCCTTGGTAAATAATCAATGTATAAATAAAAACCCTGAATAAATCCCTTCCTGGGTAAATAATCACTGTATAAATAAATGATCCCGAATAAATCCCTTCCTGTGTAAATAATCACTGTATAAATA